>CABFOQ010026747.1:0-11953 GCA_900660455.1 Gephyroberyx darwinii | reverse complement strand
AACATGCTGTTTGTCCAGGGGGTCAAATACTTATTTTTCCTCATCAGATGGTTATCAATTTTTATAAATTCATATGATGTGATTTTCTGGAATTTTCTTTGGGATTCCGTCTCTCACTGTTAGAATGTACATATGATTAAAATTATAGATCGTTGCATTCTTTGTAAGTGGGCAAACCTGCAAAATCAGCAAGGGGTCAAATACTTATTTCCCCCACTGTACATTTGCTTAGGTGTACATTCATATATTGTTGGTGTACCACAGTATGTGTGGTATAATTAGAAACCTTGGAATATGTACATTACCATTGATGCTTATTGTTTGATGTCATATGTTTACAGTTTGAAGCCATGAGTTTGTTGTCTATCATCTGAAACAATCATGAAAATGAGGCTAAAAATCATACCGACAAGCTGATATACCATAACACCAAACAGTACTAAAATAGCAAAGGAAGGACAGATTTGTCTCCCATCTTCTACTTGTGACTTGGGCGGAGCCATAACACTCCAAAGTATGTCAGGCAGACTCACATATGACCGTGCTCTGGGAGCGTCACAACGTCTGTTTAGCCACTGCAAAATAATGTCATATCACCAAACGGTGAAGAACACATCTGAATTATGAAAGAGAAGGTTAATTATGGATGGAGGGAGGGCAGGGTAATGCCTCAGACAGTTCCCTGAAACACATGGTTGGCTACAGGGCTACAGACCCAGTGCACACTCCTTGGCAAGTAACAAAGTCAGAGAGACTCCTTAATTAGCTAGACAGCACTGATAATGGTTGGTCTTTGTTGCGAGTGGATGTATTCAACCTCATTTCTCTTAAGGAATATTCTTCAAATCAGTGCATAAGATGCTTAACTCAGTTTGACAAGGAAAACTGTGCTCTTGTCGACAATAAAGCAGCAAAATGATTATATAAAAAGCAATTATAACCACCACTCATCCTTATAGGCAGATGTGGAAAGTGATAGTCAAGACAGACATAAAAAAACATCCGTGAAAGGAGAGAACGGGGCCTTGATGTTCACTTCTGTCAAAAGTTTCTTTGTGAGAAAATATACCATTTTCATCATCTTTGTTTTTTTAAGGTACTTTAGGTACTTTTTGGCGGCTGACACACAAATATTTGACAGGCAGAGTTTTCTTACTAGTCAATATATATTAATTAATACTCAACTTCCCCTCATCCCGATAGAGTCCAAGTTATGTTATATCTCCTTGATATAAATGAACTTTCTGAATTTATGTGGACCAGTGATTCCATTTCACTTTGCAAGAGGACTGCAACTCCAATTTCAAATTGTAATAGGCTGTCAGCCATACACAAAAGTAACACTCTCCATAAAGGGGGTCAAAGGTTTGGTTTGAGACCGAGGAGCTGGGGGAGGGAGACTGGGGTGGGGTGACTTAAAGAAGTCCAGAGGGATCAGGGTAGAACTAAAGAGGGGCATGCCTTCTCCTGCATGGGAAAAAAGACCAGACCTTTGGGAAAGAATGAGGTTCTAGACATCCATAGATCCCTATTTTGGGGGCCTGTGACCCTGCAGGGTTTGGGGAGTTGGGGGAGGGTGAGTCAGGTGGCCCCACTGCTTTGTGCCAGTGTCAGCATTGATGACAACTCGCTCTGTGCACCAAGTAGTAGTAATTGAACCTTTTATAGAAAACAGCAGGTTCTTCTCACCACCCACCAGCTAAACCAGCCATCTATCCATGCCCCCTCTGCTTCAAATAGAATAGAATGAAAAATAAGACATATTAAGAGACACAATAAGAGTATTCTGGGCTCTTCAGTCAGTCATTGGACAGTTAAAGGTTTAACCTGTAACTTGTAACTAGGCTACTGTAAGGCAGTGAAAGACTATTTCAAAAGAATTTCAAAGAAATCCTTCAATGTCCAGTGATATAATATTCTATCCATTGCAGGAACCTGCTGTTCTATACACACCATAACTCTGGGTATAAACAGTCTACTAGAGCTGTTTACTATGGTTCCCACAGTGGGTTTCTCCAGATGACTCTCATGACCAGCCTTTGCACAATTCAGAATCCTTTACAGTGCCTTACTAGGGCAGAACTTATATTTCTATTATGAAAGTAACCCTTATGTGACTGGTCCAAGGTTGAGGACAAAATGGGGGAGGAAAAGGGGAGCTGACTCTGACATTGTCAGGTCCAAAGGAAGCTGAATAGAGCTGGGCTACACCCTGTCTGAAGCCTGCCTGTCGCAGTCCTTAGCTGAGGGCCTGGGGACATCCACATGGCCCATTCGCCCAGCTTGACTGAAACATTCAAAGCTTTCCTTGCAAAGGGCCAACCTTTTGTTCCCTCACAAAAGGCCTGACCAGAGGTACTCCTATAGACGGAAGCCCTGTTCAAAATCAGATTATTTCCAGTGAAATCCTCCTTTCTCCACCTGCCATTTAACTATGTCACTGCCATTGTCTCTTCTCTGAAAGAACTCTCCATTTTGGCTTGATGGAGGCTGGATGTATATTATTCCTACATTTATTCCAGGACCAAAGAAGCATCCCCCACCCCTAGACTTCTTCCTCCTTTCCCTATATTTTTTATTTGAAGAAAAATCTGGGCCACATGCCCCAGAGGAACGCAAAGTGCTTTAATTCATTCCCACCTTTTCTCTCTGGCTGCCATCTCCAAGGCCTCTCTTTATGCCCAGAAGTGATTTGTTCAGGCTGGACCATCAAAGCAATTATGGTAGCAGCCTGCTTCCCTATTATGAGGAGAGATGACTGACAACAGAGAGATGGTGCGGGGGTGGAAGGGCACTTGGCTTCAATTTATTTGATCTGAAAACATTTTTTCATTCATTGGCATCCACTCAACAAACAAAACACAAACAAACTGGTCAAATTATCTTCATATTTTTTGTGAATAAAAAACACCTTAGCCAATTCTCAATATAGCTATTTTCAATTACCTTTTTCACCTTCCAAGTGATTGAGTGGCACAGTTAGATGATGCAGGACAGAGAATGCCAGCAATGTAACAGAAGATGGTGGGGCATAGCAGGCAGAGATGTGTAGCAATTAATGTAATGGACATGAGAGAGCACAATCCTTGGACTAATGAGAATGTCTTATATTACAGTGCAAATGCACAGGGTCACCAAGGCTTGTATCATTAGTGGCTATAGGAAGATGGCTCACCACAAAACGGGATACTACATAAATGGATAATGCAGGCGGAGAGAGTACGGTGCGGCGCCACTGAGCTTATGTTGCATCCAAGAGTAATAATTCTGCCCGGAGTGACACAGGGTCATTTAGATGGATGGAGACGGGATGCGAGGAAAACAGTGCATAAAAGGTTGAAGAGGGGAAAAGTGAGGAATGGGGCAAAGTGAGGTTGATAAGGGAGGAATGGCGGTGGCATGAGAGTGAGACAGCAGAGGTTGGAGAGAGAGGGAGGAGAGTGGTAGAGAGAGTAAGAAAGAGGGAGAGAGAGGAGCAGGGCAAGAGAGAGATGAGAGCATAACGTGCAGACAGTGAGGGAACAATATGACACATTGGCTAATCAGTCTCCTGTCTTTTTCTCTCAGATGCCTGTCATCTTGGCCATCAAGCCATCAAGACCTTGTGCCTCTCCCTCTCATTGACTGATTCCCCTATTCAATTATTCAGGGTTTATAAGCAGGAACTATCTATTCAGCTAGCAGCAGATCCAGTAAAATAATAAAAGGGCTGCTCCTTCAGCCGTATTGACTGTCATAAAACTTTTACAATTGGCAAAAGAAAAATCAATTCCTCAGACAGGCCGCTACCATCAGCGTAAACATATTAATGATAGTATCAGGGTGTCAGGAGAGAGGAAAGAGCCCTAGCATGCAAAATACTTTAATAATGCAAGTCATGAGTGATTTAACATGCTCTCTCACTAATCACAATGTGTGGTGGCTGAATTTTTACAACGATGGAATGCAATGTACAGTAAATACAGTATACAGCCGTGATTGAAAGTTGGTGAATGTCGTTTTTAGAAGAAATTGTGCATGTAGTAAAATGAAAATAATTTAAAGTAAATTAGTGCCGGTGCAAAATAAGCGAACCCGCTTTTGCATTAGTTACATTAAGTAGATAAGTAGAATCAGGTAGGTAAATAAATGGGTATGAAGTTAACCAATCAAAGGCCAGCTCTTTGCGGAGGAGTCTATGTGTCACTCCCACAAATACAGGTGAGAAACCTGGTCAGTTTGGCTCCATCAGTCCATTGTGAGACCAATACAAATGGAGAGCATTTAACATGACCATCCAGAGATCTACAAGCCTCTATTGCTGCATCTGATGTCATCGTGCACCTATCAACAATAAGCAGAACACTGAGTAGAAATCGAATTCATCAAAAGGGTAGCCAGGAAGAAGTCTCTACTGTTTGAAAAGAACAAAGCCGTCCATCTTAAGTTTGTCAGAGACTACCTGGACAAAACTAAAGATTTAGGAAGTCTGTTCTCTGGACAGATGAGTCAAAAATTGAACTGTTTGGTCAAAATCAAAAATGACTTCCCACCACCAAAATTATATGAGAGAAGCTGTTCAACATGACGATCAGCCAGTGGTGTCCAATCATGTGCCATGGAGGGCCGAGTGTATTCGACCAGCTATCACACCCTCAACCAGAGAGGAGGGACTAATCAGTGAAATCACCTGCTGTAGTCTTTGGTTGGAATGAAAACCTGCATACATTCGGCCCTCCAAATCTACCAAAGAATGACTCATGAAGAAGTTTAGTGTTTTGCATTGGCCAAGTCAAGTCCTGACCTAAAGCCAATAGTAATGCTGTGTCAGGACCTGAAGTTTGAGTTCTGTAAGGAGTGGGTGAAAATCCCTCAAGGAAGATGCCAGAGACTGATCAGTGGCTATAGGAGACGTTAACTCCAAGTCATTGCTGCTAAAGGAGGTGCCAGTGCCATTCATTGAAGGAGTTCATATATATTTGTACACAGGGATATCTCACTTTTTTCTAAATAAACCAGTTCTGTTAAATAAACAATCAAAGTATACTAATCACATATTTATCTGTGCATGCTCCTTATTTGGGTTCCCTTCATTAAGATTTGAGGTTCAGATGAGGATTTTATTCCTCTATAATGAAATAATAACCAGCCCGTCTGACGTTCACAAACCTTTAAGCATGACTGTATTTAGAGTGTGTGTGTGCGTGCGTGTGTGCGTGCACATCCATGTGTTCTACAGCTAGTCGGAGTGGACTATAATTTAGACTATGTCTGTGCTTTAGTTTCATGCTGACCTCATTGTCTCCTTATAATATTAAACTCCCCTGTATGAATCACGCTGTGACATACAGACCATGTCAACCCCTGGCCCACCAAGTAATGCTTAGATTCAGTAAACAGTCTCATTCGTACACACACACACACACACAAAACCCAAACTTACATACACACATGCACAGACACACACAAAGAATGGACATGCATATGTACACACTCAGACACACACACACTCCCTCCCTCACTCTTTGGGAATCTTAGAGAACATCACAGCTCCCATCTGCCATAATCTGCCCCGGGGCAACAGTGACCTGAGCCAATGGAAGGAACTCATCTGGAGTGGGACAAAATAAAATAATAGTTGAGGGAATGCAGTGTGCCGCCTCATCCTTTACTTAGCTGGCAATGCCCTTGGGGTGGACACGTTACTCAGCAAACTCCACTGGCTTCCCACTAATGTATGACCCCATACTGTCCTGGCTGGGCTACTACTCAGGCCCTCATATTGCCACCACACCCCTTTACACATGAGACCCTGGTCAGTTTACTAACAAATGCACGCACAGACACACAAACATGCACATATACATACATTATATGCATACATTCATGGCACAAGGCACGCACATGCACAAAAACATACTTGCATGGACATACATTTGTGCACACCCACCCACCCTTATGCATGCACACACACACACCTAAACACAAATCCCTACCCCATAACCTCCATCTGCTTAATCCTCATCCACTGGAGGCAGAGGGTCTGTACTGTGGCAAACTGTCTATTTTTAAACGTGACATATTAGTCATCTCTTAGGGGAGTAACAGTGTAATTTATGGAATTCATGAATGCCAAGCTGTTCTGTTTTCTTCTTGTTTATTTTCCCCGTCTCAGCACAGTGAAACTGTTTCGGCTGAATTCAAATAAACTCACAGACTCAGTTGGGGAGGATCCCCGTCTCGATAAGAGCCCAGATGCCAATCAGCTCCTGGTGGAGTGGGAGCTCGGTTGCTCCTCACACCATTTTGGGCTGGTGGTAAAATCTGTGCAGAGTGGTAGCTCATTTCTTTTTGCTTCAGCCCCCGATAGCAGCACACACTTGCTCTTAGATGCACATAAACACAGGCAGTGATCCTCCTGGTCTTCCTGTTTCTCTTTCTCTCCATCTCCATTTTTCTTTCACTCCCTTTCATAAAGTGTACACAAAGCATTGAGAAATGTTGTTCTCTCAGTCTAAATTCAGATAATTGCTTGCATCCCTCAAATTCCTGTTAAGAGAAGATCCTCACTCCTATATTTACTCATTATCAATCTCAGATCATGTGATGATATCATGATTTTCATTTTAGCCTTGGTAGTTAATCAAAATCAGAGGATAAGAGACAGCCAACATACATGAGATTTTTAGAAATTCCACAACAGGATCATGTGGACAGCAAAGTTTAGGATGATGAAACAATAATCCATCAACGGTTCTCAGCTGGGCATTCATTGCACTGTTACAAGAGTGGAGCAAAGGTCCTTTGGCAGACCTCTGGCCGGGGATATTGGCTTGGAAGGCTAATGACCTCAAATTGTACACTCGTGGGTAATTAAGCATGGCTGTTCCCCCACTAGCAACAACAAATATGTCATTGTAAGAATAAACAACAATTAGAGTTACACTCGTTACCCGCTAATTGCATCATCCTATGGAGCAATCACAAGCAAGAGGACATCTTAGTCACAGCTACAAACAGATGTGAAGTATGTAAAACAAAAGACATGAGTTTGAGTTACACACAAATAGGAGGTATGTGAGCACTGGGCATTAAATAGAACATGCATTTAAAATCCTCATGGGTATTTTGTGGCCGACAACTACTGTTAATATGGCCGAGAGTGCTGCAAAAACTCTGGAAAAGTCATACAGGCAAGAGAGAAATTTGACCCCATCAGATACCAAGCAAATAGAAGTCAAAAGAACAAAGATAAAAAGGGACAGAAAAAAAATAGGAGCACTGGGATTAGCACTAAGTAACTAAATGGACCATATCACTTTTCCTTTACGAGAAAGGAATAGCTATTTCAACAACTGGAATCTAAACCAAAAAAAGGTGAACTCCATCCTCCCTCCATCCCTTGTTCATTCATGTGTAAATGTTGCACACCCTTATAGCCTTCCTTTTCGTTTATCCCTATATGAGCAAATGGGAATTTGCCATCACGTCCTTGAGCCCCATCAATAAATAAACCTGACGCAAATAAACAGATAAATAAATAAATGTGAAGAGCCTGGCAAACGGCATCAGTCAGCATTAGTGATGGAGCCGTGTCAAGCACAATCACGCTTGACTGGAGGGGGAGTGCCTGAGTGTAGGGAAGATTCTTGCTGATTGCACAGCCAATTCCCCCTAGAGTGAGGGGAGGGGAGCATCACAGTGGTTTTCTCCTGATTTGTACCTTCATTTAACCCGCCCTCTTTAACTATTTTCTCCATCTTTGCTTCTGTCCTTCATTCAATTTCATTGGGTTGTGTGCTCTTTTCTACCATCTCTCTGACTCTTTTTCTGTCTACCAAATAGGGCATAAGGGACCAACCTCCATGTCTTTCAGTCCTTGACGACGGAGAGCACTTTGAATCTCTCAACTTCGTTCTTTCACACTCTAAACTACTTTGTGCTCTCTCTCCTCCCTATATCTGGCTTAGCTATGTAGTAAGGCCTATACAGGACAACAGTATGACAGGACTGTTTCCATCCCAGCCACCCACACACACGGCCACCTTGACTAGCATATTATTCATTACCTCTTCCAAGCCAAATGTTTGATAGGGTGTGTGGCCACAACAATAAACAACCCGATTAACCGATTGTGTATTTATCCATAAATATGGATTGTGACATATAGACATTGCTCTCCTGTTCCTCTGGATTCGTGTTATAATCCTACAAATACAATGACCATCACTCACAAGTAACATTTTTAAATATGACATACTTGGAAGCAGTATTCACAAATAGTTACCTTTTCCTTTTGCTCAGTATGCCAAATGGTATAATGGTAGATGGTATACTGCATCAATTCAGGTAAACCAAACTAAATGAAACTGAAACACATTGGTTGTGAAAGTGTGCACACCTCTTAAAATTGAGGGTGTGGGAGTCCAAAGAAACTTGCTGCTGTTAATATTGTGTAATTGTGTACACTAACGCAACCAAGGTGTGTTAGTTTTACTTTTAATATATTGTGAGGAATCAACAGCCTGTCTCCAAATCATTTCAGGCTTCAAGGCAAGGAATGAAAACTTGACAGGGTGTCTAGATTTTCTCTGTATATTATTGTCCAAATTACAGCACAGCGATCCTCAGAACAACAAAGTCCAATGATAGGCTTGTAATCAACAGGGTCCAAGTACAAGGTTACACAGTGGGGAGGAATGTACTGTAGGATAATACCTGACAGACATTTTAAGAAGTTAACTTCAAATATTTTGGTTTTAAGGAAAAAAAAGGAGGAAAAAAAAAAAGGGGGGGAAAATGCTAGGAAAAAAAATAAATAAAATTATTTATTTGTTGGTTTGCATTTTTTGTTTGAGATCTACTCAAGGTTGCCCATTTTCTCAAAGTGAAAGAATACACAAATATTAATAATTATTATTCTGACTGCCTTGCTGCCAGGCAACCCCAGCAGCATTATTGATTAGACTGGTGTGACGGCCCTACCGATGGCCGACAACATACTGCAGTGTTAGTAATTTACTTTGTTCATTTCAGTACATAACAGGCAAATAATTACCAGCACAATTTTGGTTAAGCATGTTTATTTGTGTTTTGATTTAAATTATGACAGTTTCCAATTTGAGTGCATGCGTTTTAGTTAACATTTAGTGGTCATAGGATTATTTTGGTTTGATATTTGTTAATATATATCACCTGGTTTTTCTTTGTTTCTCCACATGCTGCTGACTGATCTGCCCAAAAGAGGAGCTGAATTTTGAGGCACCATTTTATGCTGAAAACAGAAAGTGGAAGAGACCAACTTCCTGTGCTGGGAGGGGGAACTCCAAACAAAAGACTTTCTTAAAGAATGGCAGCATGTGGATATTCCTTTTTGAGTTTGGTTGTATTAGTATTTTCAGTATTTACAATTATTGTTTACTTTATTTGTATTCTGTCATTATTAGTTGTTGGGTTTATTTAGTGTCTTTTTAATTGTCCGGAATTATGTTTCCCCTCTTTGTGTCTGTGTAGGCTAGCCCATGAGTATATATACCCCCCTTTGTGTGTCACTTGTTAGGTCAGGTTTGTTCAGTTCAGACTTCTGGTGTAATATTGGTTTGTTGGCCTCAATTTAGTATTTTCTTTTTGGATGTCCCTTTTCTTTGTGTTTTAAATATTTGCAACTTTGGTTTTTCTATTTGATTGAACATTTGATTTGATGAAATAAAGCCTTAATTATCTAAAAATGATCCTTGTGTCCCTGCCTTTACTGCTTGGTCCCTGACAACTGGAAAGAAATATGTATAATACAACTAAAATGCTTCATTGTGTTAGCCTTGCAGGTCATCTCATAATTAGCACTCAGATGATTTAAAAAAAATCCATCTGAATATGGTTGCCTCAGAAATGTTAGACATTTCACACATTTTGAATAAAGCATTGAGCTCTTAATTGAAATGACCCCATACACACATTCTCTCTTTATCTATCTTTTAGGGAATTGCCATTATCACTCATTGCTTGGCCTGCCTCTCCTTCCCCGTACCTCCTTATTACACATATCAAGCCTGCCAAATAGGAAACTAAAATATTAATTCCACATTATTTTGGCTGACAGATTGTAGATAGTGGCCGACACTCCAAAAGCAAACAGCAGCCCGGACACTATTTCTTTGTCGTAATACCTACCTCATTTTCGGAGGGAAAGAAATAAGAGTATGGCAGAGGGGAAGAAGCAATTTACTCTGGCACTGCTTCTCATTGTCAATGGAACACATAACACCATCCTATTCCACCATGCGTTATTTATTCTGCTGCTGATCATCAGCTGCCCCGCTGTATGCCTAATGAGCAATAAATAAGGTTTAATTCAACCGATGCAAGTTACCCATCCTTCAATGCTAAGCATGATAGCTGGGGTGAAATTCCACTGGAATATTATGAGGGCAATTTTTCAGCCTGGGGATGGTTGTTCGACTGCCTCCCTCATATTTGGTTTTCAAAGGCATTCCTTTGGCTTTAAGCTCTGCGAGTTATAGGTCTATTAGGAATTCATCACACACTGAATGATATCAATCCTATTGTGTGAATGTGCCCTGGGTAAAAATAAGATAAAACCTTCCATTAGGGGGCCACCGAAGAATATTTGCCCTCCAAAATTGATCCAGTATTGACAATTTACACTTAGGGTGACCTTTCATAACTGCCCACATACTTGAAAGCCAATATTGTTTGGAGAGTGGGCAAGAAAAAAACAGCACCACTGCAAAAGCTTTAGGATGTTATTGAAGATAAGAAGTAAGTAGAGATTTTTGCTTTGCGGTTGTTCATTGATGGTCCACTAGGCAGGAGGGCTGAGTACTTTACACATCAATGAGACCCTGTACCTGCAGAGAGGCACAATATTAGACATAGGCGTTGAGAGCTCTGAGCCCATTATAGAAAGAGGTTATTGACTTCATCTCCGAAAAAAGTCGGTGATACCATAGTGAGCTGGGCGCAGCATGACAAGTCCACTCACAGAAGGACTTGTATAAGGGCATAAGAGCAAGGCAGTGGCAGTGGCACCAAGAGGGCATGGAGAGAGCACCCTGTTGATACCCTGTACCCAAAGTAGATGGCTTCTTTTTAAATTTAACCGCAAGGGGTTAGGGGGTACTTAACAGCAAGAGTTCCCTGGTGTCCACTCAGAGAGAGACTGCCTTTTATTGAGATTTGATTTATCCTCTCAAAATGGTTCCATGTCACACTCCACTTACTTTATTGTCCTCTCTTGGCAGAGTCAAGCGACGAACCAGTTATGCGCCAAGGGTACTCAAACGGTACATAAAATCTTCATCTATATTTCCATGATGGGTTTTCTGCTGGGGGTGAAAAACGATCAGGTCCAGAGAAAGGTCCTTGGGGTCAATGGGAGGGACAACGGCTTTGACTATACCCCGGGGCATCAAATCTTAAATTGAGTGGCTGTCCATGCCTCAGTCCCCTCCCATCTGCCTTTTCCTTTGGCTGTTGATAAATATCCTTATCTATGTGGAGCAGGTGATAGGTTTCATGCAGCACGTCTCTACAGAGCTCTGCCCCCATCCACTCTATTGATATCTCACATCTACTAAGCCATCCAAGCCATAGCTAAAGGCACCAACACCCTCTGGGTCTCCGCGCCCCAAATCACGTTAGCTCCACTTCCTGTAGGAGTGCCCCTGGGGTCGCCCCGATGAATAACATCTATCAACACCCTGAAGTAGAAGCCAGGACCTTGTGGAGGCAAAGGGCTTTAGCCCTCGACTGAGAAACATGCTATAGCAACAATCCCTACCTGTGTGACAACTGCTTGTGTGTGTGTGTGTGTGTGTGTGTGTGTGTGTGTGTGTGTGTGTGTGTGTGTGTGTGTTTGTGTGTGTGTGAGTATGTCTCTATTTGAGTGACACGGCAAAGGAGAACAACAGCCAGAGAGGTAGACAGATGAGAGAGATAAAGCGATGGGTACAAC
>CABFOQ010026745.1:2441-16439 GCA_900660455.1 Gephyroberyx darwinii | reverse complement strand
GGCGGGGGTCCGGGAGCCGCTGGTGGCGGGAACAAGCTGAAATGTTTGGCTGTTCTTTTCTCGCCGCTGCAGAAGTCATTTTGACATTCTAGGAAATTAGCAAGAACATCCTCAGACACAGAGAAGACAGGATTTCAATCTGTCACCACCCTGTTGGTCAATAATCATCAGATGTCTTTATGGTTCAGACGTCCCGACTGGTACAAACTGCAAAGTCATTTGTGGTGAAGGTTTTGAGTGAACGGGGCTCGGCCCTGTGAGCGCTCCTCTCTGGGATTAGATGGTATGACCATCTGGCACCATTATTAAAAATTCCAGTAAATGAGGCTTCATTACACTGAACCAGATCCTCTTTTATAGATGGAAACCTGGCTAATTACACGGTGAGGTCGGTAAGATAAGCCACGGCTCATTTCAGAAGCGGGTGGTCCAAACAGACCTGAGATCTGGTCTTTGTTTTTAACTGTGCAGCCCCAAAATAAAAGGGTTTTCATTTTTGAACCTGCAGACGGGGGGCCACGGAGACCCACGGAGACCCTTTTCACCGCCAAGTATCTCGTGTACTCTCTGTCCTGTAACAGTACTATAATCTCTTCTGGGTTTTGTGCTCAATTATTTCATAAGAGCAAATTGAACAGTTGAAATCTCATTTTGGACCTGAAGCCAAAACCAAGATGTTGTTCCTGTGGTGTAGAGCAATCATATCAAGATTTCACCATGACTGAAGTAAAACTTGACTTGACATGACTACTTTTCCTCCAAAGGAAGAAACCAGAAAACTATGACTCTCATCTGTGACCCATCAAGACATTCACCCAGGCATTTTCAGTGGATATGACTTTGCAGATAAGAGAAAAGAAAATCTCTTTTCTTGTTGCTGATATTCAGGGCAGAAACATTCGCGAGTGCCGATGCATCCTTGGGAAGGAAAAACATACCACGACTGAAACTCAGAGAGGTTCCCCTTTAATCATCCATCCGTCTCACTTCCTGATCTGTTTCTTTGGTAGCTTCATTAGCAATCCGTTAGACATGGATAAGCAGAGAGGCTCTGCAGCCTGAAGGACTCTGAATGAGGACTCATGTTGATGGTTTGGTTTCATTTCAAGACTAAAATGGGTCCATTCGCCTCATCTGAAAGGAGATTAGGCTCTTCGCCACTAACCTGGGTCACCGTGACTCAGAAATAAAAGGACAGAGCGGGGTCTTTCCCTGGACTCATGCTGTGCTGTATCCAGTTGAACAAAGTGAGGCTTGAGAGTGAGGCGTCAGCACTGTCCAGCTTTCTCTGATCTCTGCAAATGGATCTAAAAACCCTCAGGAAGGTGTAAAACAATTACACTGCATGTCAGGCATGAAAGATCCCAGCAGAGAGGGAAGCATGTACCTTTTGAGTCTTTGAAATGATTTTAGGAGCAGTAAGGATCAGGATATTAACAATACTGCAGTTTTCCAAGCTGGATGCCAGCAGGAAGCACCCAGGCTAGTTAGGCCTCGGGTTAGGGTCTACACCAACCCTCACCACTAGGGATGTGACTGAACAGGAAGACCATAATCCGCAAAGCACAAATAATATACTGTATACATTCAAACCTTTTCCCTTCTAAATCTGGCCAAGATTATCTGTTGAGCTGTTTGTAATATTTTGTACAGAAGAGACTAAAAAGCTGAGGGTTTCTCTCGAATGGCAGGGGGCGTGGCTTGAGAGAGGCGTGGCTTGAGAGAGGCGGAGCTTTGACTGGGAAGGGGAGGAGGATAGTTCTGCAGCTTGTGTTGTTAGTACTGTAGTTGTTTGTTGGTTTTAATAGTCTAACTATGTTGAGAACTTTGCTTGGTGAGGAAAACTGCTCTGACTAGCGTTAGCCATCAGCTAGCTAGCTCTAGCATGCTCGCTCAGCTGATCCTTCGCTCACTACCTCAGTTCAGTGAGTCAGGGTCTGTTCAGCCTGGTAGTCCAGAATGAAGATAAACTATATTTTGATTTATAAAGATTTTCAAGTTTCAAGTGGCATTTCAGTGTCCCAGAGGGTTAAAACAGTTGAAAGCATTCAGTAGTTCAGAGTGAGGTAAAATATATTAATTGATAATAAGTAAATTAAAAATATCTATGGCAATGTTTCTGGTTATGCTTGTTTATAAAAGCCTTCGTTTATAGTTTGTAAAATAATAATAACAAAAGTACATTTTATTTGCACTTTTCCTTAAAAAGTGATACAGTAGGAAAAAAATTCTTGTACTTCATTATTATTGATTGGTCATAGTAAAACTATATGTTTAATGCTTTAATAACCTACCAATAGCAGTGGCAATGATATGGCTAAAATTCAGGAATTTCATATGGCTTCAATTAAAATCTCACTTCTGATCTAAGCCACGTCTTTATTTATAGTCAGTAACACAGATACAAATACAGAAATTGCTGTCTCGCAACACCCCTCCTCACCACAAGCATCCAGTGGTGTCTGCTAAGTTGTTCCAAGAAAGTAATTGGGAACAGAGACGTTTTAACCTTAACCTCAAATGACTTTCCCCAACACAGACATGACATTCAGTTAAAGTTGCTGTTTCATTGTTTCACAGCAGCAAACATGATTGATACGGACAGCTGACGACAATCATGTTCACCCCGCTCGGTAATGGATGTGTTGGGCTTGTTCCATGAGGACAGAACAAAAGGCACCAGCTCTTTAACGCTGCCCTTAGTTTGAATCCAGGAGATACCGGTTATCGGTAGATCATCATTTTTACCAGATCAGTGGGGAACTCGCTGGCTGTAAATGTAAAGTTGAATCTCCCACTTTTGCCTGTTGCGGTGGTCTAGACAACCCGGATGTTGAAGTGTCTTGTGAAATGGATGCAGCCACAAATGTTTTCTCTTCTTGTCTCTCCTTCTAACAAACATCAAGTAGAGAAAGAGAAAGAACTGTTTTCTTCTTTTCTTCTTCTTACTCTCCATTTTTGGAGCCCAGAAAAACTAAAGTATAACAATTCCCTGCTCGGCTTACTTTTCATTTAGTGTTAATCATATTAACACTAAACATATATGAAAGATATAAACTACAAAACATTTTTGAAATGAAACTCTGAATACTAACGGTCAAAATACAATTAAACTTCTTTTATTGGATCAAGTCTTCAAACTAAAACGTAGTGAATTGTTTGGGCATTCATCACCTCAGTGTTTTAGGATCAGACGGTAATGATTCATGCAGATTACACTCAGAAAAGCAGAATTCAGATTCCCCCTCTTCATCTAAAAGGGTTGTCCTCACATGGCCCCCAGTTAAATTCCCTAGCCGGCTATAAACCTGCAGGCCCAGCTGCACAGCCGTGTGCTTAAACCTTATGGGGAGGAAGAATACTAAGAAGGAACGTTCTGGGGAAAGTCAAGAGAACATGTTGATCCTGCCAAGCATCCATCAGTGGTGCGGTGATGAGTTGGTACTGTGGCAAGGTCAGAGTCAGCAACTGGATCAATATCCTGCAACGCTGACATTTTCCCTGTGATATTAAATTGGACGGTCAAGATCTGGACATTAGGTCACACATAATATCTGATAAACTTCATGTCCTTCACAATAAGAGAGCGTGGTTTGGTGAACCTGCTGGGTCACTCTCACGGCCTCTCTCTCACATGCTTCCCTATGTCTTTGTGTTTGCGTGCCATTCATGTTTGTTCCCACTGCACAATCAGGTTACGTTCCACAGCATTCAGCTCAAAACAGACGAGAGACAAAATGTTCAGTGCATCAACACAGGGGTCACATGCCTGCCTGCTGACACGGGCCTCTCCGACACAGGAAGCAGCAGTCCGACAGCGAGGAACATCTGATTACCATCGTCTCTTCTCACTGAACCGGCCTCGATGTGGCGCAGTCGCAGCTTTTATCACAGCAACCTTTTCAGAGTGCACAGCGGTGCACGGCGTGCCATTCTGGGCATGCATGAACATCAGACAAAACCTTCATTGTTTTCTGCCATGGGCAACTGAAACATGTCAACACAGCATGGATGCCTCTGGTCTACCAGGGGAACTGGACTGGTGATGGGGGGTGGTAGGGGGTGACGGGGTGGAATGACATGGCAGGACACAACTCAAGTCACATGGTTTAATAATCATGATCATTAACCAGGCCTGGTTCCTGCTCACCAGGCCCCGTGGTGACAGCACCGAGAGCGTAGCATGTTTCAGTGCTCACTGACACCACTGGGCACTGGAAGGATTTCTGCTAGAAACTACCTAGAAAAACAGCACTACCCTTCACATTGGTGTCCGATCGTCTCCTCCCATGTGGAAAAGATATAGATTAATTTTACTAAATGCTTATATGTTTTATCTGAAACATGTAAGTAATATATATGACAGTCAAACCAGATACAAGATCCTTAGTACATTTGTGTAATATGAAACTTATATAATTTGGGAACTTATAAGTACTATATATGACAGTAAATCCACATTAATATCCTTAGTAGAAATGTGTAGTATTAAACTTATATGAGTTGGGTAACCATTAGTGAAACTGAAATCTGAAAGTATTGTATAAAAACCTTACAAGACATGTAAGATGTCACATATATGAGACATACAAATAAAACCCATAATCGTAAAATAAAATCACATGGAAAAGCATCATGAGACCAAATAACCAGTTTTGGCTATTTTTAACATTTTATGACACTTGTGATAACATGGGAATGTCAAAGTTTTGCTAAGGTTAGCATTTTCTCAAAACCAGGCTTTTAGCTCAACTCCTCTCTCAACTAATGAACGTTCCTAAAATAATTACATGGGGAATATTTGGTGTTATTCATTTAAGAGCAATTATATACAATAAAATAGCCAGAATGAATTTTTATTTAGTTACATTTTTTTAAGTTCTTCTTTATGCAGCAAATATTCAAAATCCATATAATGTAATATATTAAGCTAAATAAAAAGGAGATAAAAAAAACCCACTCACTCCTTTCTTGCTGTAGAAAGATTTTAACAATTTTGTACTTTCCTTTATAAACAACATACATAATTCTTACTTGATTCATACTTAACTCTTATAATAAGGTTGTATGAGAAAAATGTGAAAGTGGCCACTCTAATGAGTAAATCAGAGTATGAGACATCTATTTCTTTTCCATATGAGTTAGCAAGAGCAGGAGTCACTAAGGAACTGAACAGTGAACACGGGATGATACGTGTTGTATATTTGACCACATACAAACCAGCTGGAAAAATAAATAAAATAAAATAAATCCAAATGCAGTGTTTAACTGTGTTCCAGGCCTCTTTTGTCTGGTCAGTCAAAAGGGCTAATCCCATGACTATGTTCTTACAGGTCCTGGATCCAAACAGCTACCAGTGTATCATGAATCATGAAGACTGCTGACCTGGCCCTCTGGTGATGAACAATCACGTTACTGAAATCATTTCACAACATGTGGACTGCTAACCCTCCAACGCCTTTTCCATCAGTTGTTTAAGAGAAGTGATCAAATCTAACTCATTCGTCTGCAGAGTGTGAAGATCCTGCTGAAAAGCCCTGACATGGCACAATGAACGCTGAGCTGGTTTACTGAGCCCTGGAGACCGGGCCAGTACACCGACTACCCTCCTGGAGAGTTGGAGCGTTTACCAAGGCAGCACTGGAATCAAATGAGAGCATCCCCCTAATGTTTGGTTATGGGGAAGCCACAGAGGACCTGTTAAGCAGAAACCAGACTTTGTGGTCTTCTAGCTGTTTCTGTGAGATTGCGCTCCTCGATGGTTTAAAAGGGGAAAATTACTAATGGATGTGTAGGGAAAGGAAAGCCCAGGGCAAACCCCAGTGGTTCCTCTTGGAGAAGCCTGCTCTGCAGAGAAATACACAATCTACAAAATAGACGAGATGCAACTGGCTGTACTTTTATGGGAAAACTGTACCAGTCACATTGATTGCAGATGAGGTGGGGGACTGACTCCAGCTCTTTCACAGAGCCTAAGTAGTGCAAAAGTAGTGCAAAGATAGTTTTTGTGCAGTCTTTCTTGGAAGCTCCCCTCGGCTCACACTGTTGTACATCTGGACCCCACTCCCACAGGACAGGCCAAACCACAAAGCAGGCTGTGCAGGAACACTGGCTGATATGTCTTCCATCTGAAGGGGTGGCTGGGTCTTATGTGGTGCTCAGCTGCTGGAGAACAATGCAGGGATCTGACATTGTGGTCGCTGCTTCACAGGGTCAGCTTTCAGAGTCAGCGAGAAACTTCATATTCTCAAGTTTTATTAGATCACTCATTATTTTGATCAAAGTCAAGCCTTTACTGACTGCATCGCTGCAGGGGGGCGTGGTTTACCAGCAAAGGAGGAAGATGTAGTACTGTACCGTGGGGTGTGTGTGGATCGTCAGAGGTTATGGTGGGCAAGCAAACAGATGAAGGACCATGCTGTGACATTGTCCAGAAGAGTTTGGGGAAAGCCGAACCACTCCTCTCAGCAAGCCTTCCCATTGTTGCTGTGTTCATTATGACCCAGCAGGAGACACCAAAGTGTGTCTGTGTGCTCGTCCATAAGAACAGAGCAGCCGCAGGAAGCCGACGCTGGACAGAGGACGCTGCCAACATCCAGCCTATTGATCGCTGTTGTGTTCTACTTTTCTCCATCACTGTCATTTCTCGCGTGATACTCCCCTCTGTTTGTTGTACTTTCAAACATTTCTAACTCCCACTGAGCTTGCTTTCCTCTTTCCTTCTGATGTCCAAATATTTCTTCTGTCACATACCATGTGATTAGAAAAGTTTATTTCCTGGAAAAAATGTGTGGGCTAGCTGAAACCAGCTGGTTGCTTCAGCTTGAAAGGCAAAAAAATCATTAAAAGGAATTTATCTTTTAAAATTGTTTACAATTAAAGCAACGGATGTCACTGTTCACTCTCTGCCTTTCATTTCTAGGGAAAACGAGAAAAAGAGATCTTCAACAATAAATCATATTTTGAGCTGTAAACATATTTGGATGACTTCTATATAGTGAAACCTATCGATACTGGATCGGTGATGAAATAGCTACGATTTAGGGGTAGTATGAGCTGAGTGGCAGAATTATTTTTAAAATGTCTCCGCCCCCGACTGGAGGTGGGCGGAGCCATTGAGGAGAGAAATCCTCCACCTCAAAAGATAGTTTAGTTGGTAAAGGTAATCCATAACTGTGAACGAGAAGCCAACAATCGCATTTTGCAAAGTTGCATCAGAACGATGACATCAGACTGCAAACGTTTTGAAAGACGTTCTGTTCACAGTTTTGTGCACATTGGAGAACATCACGAGAGCCGAGACAAGACAGTACCAATCAAAGCCTCCGCCAGCAATAGTCCGTAAAATGAAACAAAAATTGAAGCTCACCTTAACCGTAAACCATTTTACACAATTAAGGCTTTAATTTGGTGCCTTCTTCTTTACTGGGAGGATAAAATAATAATAATAATAATAATAATAATAATGAAATTGTAGGAATAGCTAGGCCACAAATTATAACATTCTCTGTATTCCAGTTTTTGATTTTCTGTATCGCTGGTTTTACTTTTTCTTCCTACTTGTTATGTTCTTAGTTCCACCATGTTTAACAGACTACGGTCGTACTGCAAGCAGAAATACCACTGAAGAGACCTCTTTCTATAAACATACTCTTTGTACTTGCAATATGTGGGATGGCCCACAGCTGAAATATAATTAAGACTCCTGTCTAAACACGCATTCAACTTGTAACCTACATACGTGTCTTGGCAAAAACAAAGACTAAATTGTTAGTGAGTAACTAGCCTGTGTGCAGATCCTGGAAACTACCCCCGGGCCTTCAATATGTGATTACTCAATAAGAATCAAGTAGTAAATTCTAACTCTTATTGTGTAGTTATTGGAAGGCTGTAAAGTATAGGGTTACTACCGGTACCACCCGTACAAGCAGCAGTACTGTCTGTAAGTACTGCTCTCAGGACAGCTGAAGAGCTGAACACTCATTAGTCACATGCTGCTCATATGGTGAATGGGTTGGCCTGGGAATGTCTTTAAAAATGTTCTTTGGAAGCACATTAGTACATTTAGTTCCAGATCTTATAAGCTTCAAAGTCGGCCAAAGCATCAAGCCTGTGATTATAGCTGCTGACAGCCAATGTGTTCTCACCACAACGGTACACATCTGATGAAGCGTTATGCACCCTTCGTTCGTACGATACCTGCTGCACATCACCGTGCAAGCGCCAAACTCAGATCACACTACTTTGGTTTTGGTTGAGGTTAGGGTTAAGGTTAGGGTTAAGGTAAGGGTTAAGGTTAGGGTTAAGGTAAGGGTTAAGGTTAGGGTTAAGGTTAGGGTTAAGGTTAGGGTTAAGGTAAGGGTTAAGGTTAGGGTTAAGGTAAGGGTTAAGGTAAGGGTTAAGGTAAGGGTTAAGGTTAGGGTTAAGGTAAGGGTTAAGGTTAGGGTTAAGGTAAGGGTTAAGGTTAGGGTTAAGGTAAGGGTTAAGGTTAGGGTTAAGGTAAGGGTTTGTTCACCGCTAAAAAACTGCATGCTGCATGATGTAATTTGGCTTCTGCAGATCCTAGCAGCTTACAGGACATGTCCTGAAGATGTCCTGATCTTGACTTGGCATTGTCCCATTGCTGCACTGACAGTGGGTGGGTGTCCTCCTACTGTGACCACTGCTTCAACCATTTTGTTTTACAACTCACTGGTTGTATATTGAATCAGTCTTCTCTGATCCTTACCATGTACAGTATCTGCTCCACATTCAAACCAAAATTATTTGGAAATCCAGAACCTCACTTCAATGTGTACCACCTAAAGACCAAACACTCTGCTTGCGTTCATTTCTCAAGACAAAGCAAATCAAAGTGCATCTTGGTCCATATGACCCAGTGCAACCCTTGCTTGTGTTTATTTGGGTCAGGGGAGTTGGAAGAGCGGTGCCACCAGGCTTTTTTCCCCACATTTTTGCTCCCAAATTCCAAGACCTTTTCTATTACTGATAACACAATTTCTAAGCAAGTGTCCTTGTTACTTGTTTTGTTGAAGAAAGAACGTTTCCATGGGAAACACAAATTTTGAACTCCATGACTGTTCAGGATTTCCATGACCATATGAACCTTGGTTGATGGACTACATCTTGTGCAACCCTCAGTGAAGTGGAATAACCAAAAGGTAACATGCAACTACTGAACTGTGTTCCAAGTTCCTTGGAACAATGTGCGTTATAATATCTTCTGAAAGCGTCATACAACTTCAAATGATCAAGATAATCAAATGTTTAATCTAAAACAGAAATTACCAATACACCAGATTTGATGTTGCAATTCTCACGGCACAAAGGGTTGCAACATCAGATCCTGTGTATCGGTAAATAGTTTTTGTCGTCAAAACAGTCCAAATCTTAGTGTTCATGATCCAATTCAGCCAGACTACAGTCAGGCAAAGATACAGCTCAACATTTCTGGAACATTTTGGTGACAAAATAATATTTCTTGAACAAGTCTAATTATTCAGATTGTCAATATCTCAGAAGTTAAAACATTTTCTCATTCAAGATGTGAAATTAGCTGTAATGACACAACTCAAAATCAATACACTGACACCAAAGGGTTTGCTTTGTTTTCATTAGGAGTAAAACAACATTGGCCTTTGTCCAGGAGTCGGTTACCTCATGGACCGAATCAACACGCAACATGCAACACGTAGTGACCATTACTGTATCTTTCAGCTTGTATCAAATCAAGGTGAGGGTTAAATTCGTGTGATTGGGGGGGCGGTCGACATCCTGACAAACATTAAAGCTCTCTGCAGTCCAACCCAATCACAGGACCCCTCCTCTGGCCTCCTGGATCAACCACAGTTTATCACAAGAGCATTTGTGTTGGAAAGCACTCTTTCCTGGGGAAAATGCGAGAGGGCTCTGAACATTGTTTGTTCGAGTCCCCCAGGGCTTACCTCTTCCTTCCTCTGGGCTTTGCGAAGCCTTGCTGTGTGTCTGAGGTCAGATCGGGGATAGGGGATGGAGGGCTGTGGCTTTGATAAGTCAGATAACATTGAAGCTGCAGTTAAGGGTCAACTGTACTGAAAGGAGGCAGTAGTGATGAAGTCCCATGTTAGTAGTGTTAGTGGCTGCTAGCTGGACACATGATGACTCAGTGACTCGGGTCTCCATCTCAGCACCAAGCTGAGTGCATGTGTCATCACTAAGGCTTGCTGTCATCGCTGCAGTTTTCTGGATTTCTTCCTTCAGCAAATAAAATCACACACTTATTTACATATTTATAATTCTATTATTATAATTATAACATTTGGATGAAGCTCGGCTGATCCCCTCACTAGAAAGTCCCATAAATAATTTGACTTCTCATTGTAGGAATTCAACATTTTGATGTTTTTGCTATAAATACAAAAGTTGCTACAGGATCGATGGGTACTATTGTTTGATGCCCGGCCCTAGAGGTGAGGTGTTCTCCCTGTCAACAGCTCTGCTTGCAATAGAAACCATCAACCAGCTGTCACATTCAATAGCAGAGAGGTGGTACAGATCTACGTGAAGCTCTTCATGTTTCAGTGTGTACCCACATCTAAATATAGCTGGTGTTGGGTCGGCAGTGCCAGGGCTCTGCAACCCTACCAGGCATCCAGCAGTGGCCTGAGGCCGGAGGGACTACCGCTTACCTTGTCCGCTCTACCCAAGTGGACTACACAACCGGTGGACACACACACACACACAGATGCAAACACATGCACATGCACATGCACAAGCACACACACATGCACAAATGCAAATGACCATGCGCACACACACACACACACACACACACACCCACACACACACACTCCTGGATGCATGTGTGTAACCGTGCACCGAGACTGCCAGATTTTGCACAGAAGTTACGCAGCAAACAGACAGTTCACATTTCCAAGTCCAGGTTATTATATATCTTAAATATCATTTACTAAACTTGCATTAGGACTCTTTGAACTGTATGCTCGGAAATAAAGAAGTTTTACACTGTTACATAACACACAACTTCCCCACGGGAGTCATTTAGGTTCATCTTATCTGAAAGCTCTTTCTCGTAAGTCTAATGAAATAATGCTTTGTAGAGTTTGATAAATCCAGGTGTCTGTCCTCAAATGTCCCATGGCCAGCGACCGTTAGCCAGAACAGTGATGTCAATGGGCTGTGGTGTTGGCAGGTTCATGGAAGTTCTCCAGGCAAGCTGTGTACAGCACCGAGAAACACATTTTCCCTGTGATCAAACTAGCAGCTTCTTACTGGCAACCACAAGGCAAATGTGTATTGAAAGCATGTGTGTTTGTATTTACCTCTTGCTCAGAGTGCATGTGTGGGTTTATTCTGGCAAACTACTGCCAAAGGAAATCCAGCTTGTTTCCATTGGGAATGAGAGGAGTCCAAACGTTCCCCTTGATTAAATCTCTGGTCCATATAGAAGCCTCAGTAACTGCCCTCTATCCCCCAGCCTATTGCTTCAGCCAAGCGATGGAAATAACTCACATTGTTCAAAGCACTGTGGGATATTAGCTGGCCTTGTCACCGTGTCACTGAGTTTAGGCAGGGTTGAACTTTCTCTCTCTTTCTCACACACACTCAATAACCACACAAATCCACAGAGCACACTTAATTTATTATTGTCCGCTCCAAATGATAATCCCCCCACTTTCTCTGGACTCGCCTCACTTGACCTGTTCCAACTCCTGCTGAGGCCAAATCCCCGTCAGCCCAGAGTCTTGAGAGGCCTGGTCACACAAAACGGACCGATTCTAGGTTGCGATAAGGCCGGAGCTCATGGGGACAAAGCTGTTTCAAGGTCTGCTCTTACCTGTCATGAAGCAGAGACACGCCCACGCTAAGGAGCAGAGGGCCAATGTAGATATTGCAAGAGAAAGAAATGGTGAAATGGATCTTACAAAACGTAGGAAAGTTCAGACTTTACTGACAAAAACAGAACAGAAATTAGAACTGGATTAAACTAATGAAATAAAGCCAACGACAGAGCAGTCACTGGAGTTGAGCCGATGTTGAACACAGTCGCCTCATTTCCTCATTTGCTGGCACAGAAAGGTTGGCTGCAGAGGCGCTACAAGCATACAGGACAGGACAACCTGAGCTTGTTTCTTTTGCCCATTCACAAAATGTCAGCAGCTTTTATTTCTTTACCTGACACCTCGATATTACAAGATATTTCAAGGGACACAGGAACACTTATTCCATATATTGACTCTCGCATCCTTTACTATTGGTTGTAAAAATATTTCTTATCCAATGTCATAATAACAGGCGAGCTTTTTGTTAAAAACTATTTTCATTTCATAAAGATGACAGTGGCTCCTTTCCCCCTTTTCATTTTTTGATGACATTGCCTGAGCTGGCGTAAACCTAATATTACTGTGAAAGTCAGAGTCATGAAATAGCTGAGTTGAGTATTGTTTAATTCTTTCGAAATAAAAATAAAAGGTTATTTGTCTACTTATTTACCGGTTTACTTATAGTGGTAAAATATCATAATTTATACCACCTGCCACCATTCATGCCAAATTTCTGAACTGACTTGTGCCTCAAAGATTCATCTCTACCTGGTCTGTCACCCTGAGAACCAAATGGATGCCTTACAACTGCTGACCAACACTGGCTTCTTCCAAAAAACAGCCTTCTGTTTCTGTGAACTCAGGCTACTCTGCCATCCAAACAGCACAATGGGACTGCAGGATGTCTAACACATTCAGCTAACCACGATACAGAAGCAAATCTAACAGCGCTGTTTGCTTTTCATCAGCAAGTAGTGCTCGGACATGTCAGCAGTATCAAGATTTTGCTCTCCTCGTCTTGAATCAGTTTTTACTCTGCAAGCCATTCTACTTAACCAAGGTTAGTCTCATAGAAGCTGCTGTGATACAGAGGAACGCTATGCTCTACTGCTACAGAAAGCAGTAGCAGAAAGCTAAGCTCCTTTCTTCGGCACTGGCACTAAAGTGAAGTGTGCAGATGCTTGTAAGATCAACAAAGCGATCAGTTTCAGGAGAAT
The DNA here is from genome assembly GCA_900660455.1 of Gephyroberyx darwinii. Taxonomy (NCBI): domain Eukaryota; kingdom Metazoa; phylum Chordata; class Actinopteri; order Trachichthyiformes; family Trachichthyidae; genus Gephyroberyx; species Gephyroberyx darwinii. The sequence continues at coordinate 3,400 of CABFOQ010026745.1, read as the reverse complement.
TGCCCATAGCATTCAGTAATTGGCTATCTGGTTAGCAGCTGGCATTTGTGGAAAACTATATATGCTGAAGCTCTTCAGCAGCACAGAACCACTTCAGAACCGGGGACAGTTCCTCAAACTCAGGCTGGGTGAGGATGATGGAAGCAAAGAATTGTCCAGTTCACGTGTTGCAGGCAATGCACACTCGGACCTTTACAAAACTCCATCTAACTGTCCAATGACATGGTGAACTGTTTCAATTCAGATTTTAATTTGATACATCAGAATTTGCAGAGAAATACATGGTAACCCAGCTAGTGAGACCTGGCCTTCATTCATACAGTTTGCAGGCAAAGGGCTGGTCAGTTTGGAGCAAAGTTGACTGGACAACATCTCTCTGATGTTCACCAAGAGACCAAGAGGTCACTGAATCAAGAGTCCATCTCTTTGTGACCCAGAGTGAACGTTGCTGGACACACCATTGTATTGTGGCTCACCTGGTCTCACACACCTGGTCTCTCTCTGCTTTGCTCTGCAGGCAGTTGCTGGGGCAGCCCGACTCTGGGGAGAGGAATCAAAGGATCAAGGATCAAAGCTACAGATGGAAGGTCTCTTCTTTAGTTTGGATTTTGTCCACTACCCCATTCCCCAAAAGCTTTATGAAAGACACTTTTTGTTTTGTTTCATCAACTGCCTCTATAGTGTCTTATTTTACTGTGAATCTGTCTTTAAGTTCCTCTGGGTTGGAGTGCGAGCAACCTTGTTCCATTGCTTAAGATTACCAATATAAAATTTGAGATTGGGACTGTAGCAACTTGCTAGCGTAGCGGGTCCATGACACAGAGAGACACAGGCGGGAGGGCAGAGTCAACTGACCAGCAGGCCGTTGTATTTGCAGCAAGCAACATAATTTGGACCGATATTGACGGCCACTCTCAGCGCTGTCTCCTTTGGCTGGTGCCCCTCCCTCTGTCCCGGTG
>CABFOQ010026743.1:8100-23294 GCA_900660455.1 Gephyroberyx darwinii | reverse complement strand
GTACTCTGGGACGTATTGTGAACCGCCAGTAGCCGCAGCATCGTGCTACTAGTGTGTTTGTCTGTGTGGAAACCAAACGAGATCCTAAGTAGCTTTTTATTCCAGTCACCGAAGCAGAAAGAGCACTGGCATTCAGCGTTTAATTCAGTAATGCCTAATAACATACAATTTATATATGGCAAGTTAATTAAAATCCATCGAGCTGGCTTGGTTGTGTGTGCTTTAATCTCTTTAAATCAACAAACCATTTACTCTGCTTTAATACATTCAAGCCGCTGGGCAGTCCTCCCCTCTCCACATGTGACTTACTTGACCCTGGTTTTGATGCATGCAGATAAGGAAGAGGAAATGTGGTACAATTTTCTAGACGTTCAAATGATTTTGAGTCATATTTCATTTAAAACCCTTAGTGGTAAGAATCGTTCTAATGTGATATTTCACACAGAATGCTAGTTGATGATAGACTACTTGGATTGATTTTTCTACAGTACCACTTGGTTTCTTTATTTTTCATTTGAAAAATGAAAACCCAAGTAGCGAATGTCAGTGTATTGCTATGCATTGATCATTCTCAGTCTTTGGCATTTTGTTCTCGGTGGTGGTTTGGTGATTAGTATATGTCAGATACAGAGTGTGTGTCTGTGTGTGTCTGTGTGCGTCTGTGTTGGTGTGTATGTGTATGGGTGGGTGGGTACTTGCTGTGTTTAAGTGCGTATTTTGTGGGTGGTGGGGGACATTTTCGCATTGTGTGCGTGTGTGTGTGTGTGTGTGTTTGTCAGCTACCCATGCTGCTTCTGGTCCTTAGGGAGCTCCTTCAGGGCACTTACAGCAGTGGGCAACTGCTGAGTCATAGCACATCCTACGGAGGCTGAACATCAAGCAGCCTAGCCAAACCTGCTGCGTTTGGGGGAGGGCTGCTGCCCCTGGGCTTTACCCCTTTACGGCTTATCCAGGTGTGCGCTCTAATCCCAATTTTCCCCTACTGTCATGGTTACTGTATCACGTCTCTGTAACCATGAGAACCAGCAGTGCAGATAGGCACAAAAGCCTGATGAGGGGCTGTTGTTATTCATTTGTACTGTAACCTGAAGAGATAAATAATGCAGCTTAGGTCTACACGGTGCCTATTGATAGAAAAATGCTTGCGCTGGTATTTTTCTAGTGACAAAATGTATTTAGTTCCAGTGGCCGGTTAGTTGTGTAGCGCTTTTGCTTTCCCTCGCTCTGTGCTCATGGGAGATCTGTACTGTATTGATTACGTAGATATATACAGAAACACTTTGATCTTCCTGTAACATGCGCTTTAGTCTAGTAGTTAACTATTTTAACACATTTTCCATATTGTGTTAGTATAGAAAACCACTGAAAAGTGGTAAATAATACATTATGAGACTCATCTTTGTGATATTTGGTTTTTTTATTATTGCTCATTGTGCAATCTAGGTAGCTGCAGGCATTGCTGCAGGGTGAAGCCTCTAGGAAACTCCAGTAAAATGTTATTGTGAAAAGGTTCTGCTTTTTACTTTTCTACTGTAGCTCGCAAGCAGCTAATGGATGTTTTTGTTGAGCTCCCCACCCACTTCTCAAATCACCAAATCAACTCTTATTATTTGTCATTTGAATTTCACCAGCAGACAGCCTTGCCTGTCTGCGCCAATAAAAACAGTTTCATTACTCTGAGTTTGGTCGAGATCATCCTCTAATATTGTCCTTTTCATATATGTATATTAGTAGACCTCAAAAGAAGCTTCAAATATTCTCTCTCTCTATACTTTTGCATACAACTCACATTATTACTCTATCTGGAAATATCTTGAAGGCGGAAGAAACACTCGTCCACTGACTAATGGTTTGAAGTAGCAAGTAAAAAATAGGACTTGAAGATGAATGATGTTCTGGCTTCTCATTTCAGTTTTGTTTTTATTTCTGCATGATTAAACACAAGTCATCAATCAGCATTTTCACCTTCACAGCACATGGTGGCTTATATGCTGATGTGATGATGCTTTTAGTTGGAGTGATATTTATTGATGTTGAGTTGCCAGACGGGAGTGGCCAGACTTCCCATGTGGATTTACCATGTGCTGCCTGTTTTCTGTGTTGTCATACAATACTGTACTACACGTGTATTTAGTTTATTAAGGTTGTTGCATTTGCTCTTAATAACACTAATTCTACTAATACTAATAATATTAATAATACTTACTTATACTACTATTTACTACTACTACTAATAATAATAATAATAATTCTTTGTCTGATTATTATTGTTATTATTATTATTATTATTATTATTATTATCACCTTTTATTGCTTCTACCACTACTCATAATTAAAGCTACAAAACACAAATAAGAACAAATAAGAAACAAAAACCTTGGAGGAAATGGAAACTCCACAGTGAGGATACTTGGGTTTATTCCCTTGCTTCCTATATCAGGTGCCACTTGCAAGGTGCAACACTCAGAAGAAACTTTGAACTGTTGAAAGATTGAGGTTAAGAGCTCCGGAGTGGCGCTCAGTGATTGAATCTTTGAACGTAGCATGACTGTCTGCGAGGGACAGGTGTTCCTCGCAGAAATGTGTCACAGCCCCAAAAGGGTTGAGGTGATTTTCAAAAAGCAAATCTCTTGCAGCTTCCAACCATGTTGATACTGAAGTATTGAAAGATCGTTTTGTTCTTGGCCCTAGCTACTTCTATCTCGCGTGGAAAAGCACCTACTGAGCAGGAGGAATATTCAGTGTGGTTATTGTGAGCCGTTGTATCATCGTAATTAATCCTGAACTGAAAACGGGTGGTTGCGAATGACACAGAAATATAGCTGTTGCTGCTTAAAGGATGACTGGACTGTTGGCCAGCCATCCATCCTGACTAGTAGAACAAAAGGTTGCCCTGGACTAGAGATCAGGCAGATGAATATCAAAAAGAACCAGATCTGAAATGAACCCACTGCTTAAGGATAGTTTGTTTTCTCTGAATAACCATGGAACAAACAGTAGATCATGTACTCTTATGCTTTAATACAGTGACCTTATTGTTGTATCTCCTAGACTGAGATATCTCATCTGATGGCCACGCCCTCCTGAAGTGAAGAGGCGCATTTCTTTGATGCGCACTCCGCATTTAACACGTGTTTTACTTCTTCTTGTCCTTTGAGGTGATTCCCCGGAGCTTTGCCACCATACTAGGAGCCTGTGGGGTGAAGTGAAATCAGACTTCCAATTAGATGAGGCACTTCCTGTGTTACAGGGCTGGATTCATTAGGCCATGTTTTACAGCAGTGTGGTAGGACCACAGAGATGGGGTTTCTCAATGTGACCTTGGAGGAGCAGTGGCACACACACATAGAGATACGCACGCGCACATACACATGCATGCACACACAAGCTTACACACACGCATAGGCAAGCTACATGTGTAGATGAAATGAAGAAATAAAGTCAGTTTTAACGTGACTGCGTTGATAGAAAAATCTATTCTCATGTACACATAATCACACTGGTGTTATCTGGTGTTTGCAGGAATTAAAACAGATAACCATTCCAAACCTATGAAAGACAAAGAGCATGTAATTGCTTTGCCAGGGGCCCGAGGAAAAGGCTCTTATTGCTTAGCCTATTTATTTATAACATATATTTGATATGATTCATTAAAAAATGCTTCTATTTTTTTTTTGTTTGCATACAATTATTTTCATGTGATAGAAATATTTTTGTACACAAGATAATCATACATTTATAATTGTATGGCATGGAAAATACTGGTGCAAATGCAAGGAAATGAGTGCACACACACACCGGAGAACTGGGATATTACAGTTTTTCACAACTGGTAACACACATTTCACATGATATTCTCCCAAAACTATAAACACAAAACAAAAACCCGACCGCTGCATGGCCACATCTCAGACTGAGAGACAAAATGAAACAATCTACTGAAAAAACGATCTGATCTGATCTTCCATCTAAATTAAACTTTGTCTTCAATGCCACACAAAAGTCATCAAATACACTGAAGACATCAAGACACTACTGAATCCCAATACACACTGATGAGAAATTGTTGATGAATCAGTAACCATGTTTTTTTCAGAACAGCCAATCTCTATACATTGTTATTATGTGTGTGCAAATGTGAAAACAATACACTATATCACAACTCAAAATTGTATATATACTGGATATATAGGATTAGATTTATATTAGATTTTCCAGCAGACAGGAAAGGTTGGGGAAGCAGGAAATGCAGTGGAATTCAAGTAAAAACCAAAGTAAAAATAATCAGGAATATATACTCGTTGGTAAATGGAAAAAAAAAAGCTAATTTATTCTTCCTCAGCTCTGGGCTGGGTCAGAACAGAGGTTTTCTCCAACATCACAGGCAGTGTGGGCCCTGGCCAGGCAGCGGGGGGAAATACTCCCTGCTATGCCTGATCCACCCCTGGCACGACTCCAGAGGAAATGGCCCCACAAGCCTCCTCCATAGCCTGGAGAAGATTTTCCCGCTCTTAGGGATTTCGGTCACATACCTTCCACCGCTATGCTGAGTAAAACTCCTCTGTGGGGTTAAAGAATGGGGAGTAAGGTGGAAGAAACAGATTGGAGAATCTCGGGTTGTCAGTGAACCAGTTACGGACCAGAGCAGCGCTGTAGAAACTGACATTGTCCAAAAGGATGAGGTGGCAGGACTGTTGTGGCCATCCTGGCTCCCTCTGCTCCTGGAATAGAGCAACCCGGTACACCATCAAGGGATGCGAGCAGATGTTCAGTGTTATATGGGCCCAGGGTGGCATGGCAGTGGAGGACGCTATGATGGCTGATGGCTGCAGAAAGAGTGACATTGCCTCCATGCCTGCCAGGGGAATCCAAAACGGCACCGTAGCCAATGATTTTCTGTCCTCTTCTTCACTTTGTCAGGTTGAATCCTGCCTCATCTACAGAGATGTACTCTTGGGGGGTCTCTCTTGCATGAAGCTCAAATATTCTCTAAAATAAGATGTGATTCTATCAGAAATACATCATTTCTGTCTAGAAACAGATCAGCGAAGGTCGCCTACAATACGTAGTGCTGAAATAAGTCTAACTCAGTATTATTGTATGATTTACTTGCACATATTGGAACTGCAGTTCTTTTATCCCTTCAGACTTCTGTCAAATGGGACATGGTACACTGGTTTCCTTCGCAGTCGGTTACATTGGAGTACACGGTTGATGGTTGACATGCTCAGTCAGTCAATTCCTTGGGAAATGCCTTCATCCCCCATTATTAAACTTTCTCACAGTCAATAGCATTATTTTGCAAGATGCCAAATATGGCAATGCCTTTTTTTTTTTACTCTTCTGAGAACATGCGTGGTCTGCCACCATCAGCTGATTGTCTCTCAATTCTGCAAAAATTCTGACTGTCAAGTTCTTGTGACGATACGAATTTCTGCTGTCCCCTTCACACCAATGCACTCAGTTCCATACAGTAGAGCAAACAGCAGGAAAGATAGCAGAGCACAGCACAGCACTCCAAAGTTAGATAGCAGTAAATAAGCTATTTTCCTCCCTGAATGTCCGGATTACAGATGCAGCAGTGAAGCGGATCAGGTTTGGCTGCACTCTCTGCCCAGCTTCCAGTTTTGAACAATTAAGCTTGTTAGTGCTTGCACTTTGGGATCTGTTTGTTAATTGTATCGAGTTATAATGACTGGAGTTTTGCGTATTGAGTGACGGTGCTTTTTACATGTAAACACTAGGTTGCCCGTGCTTTATGAAGGGAGTTGTGTGTGTAGATATTTGCAAAAAAAACAAATGTGCACTTTATGTGAAAACAGGTGAATAGCGCTGATAGAGTCCTTATTTTGTCAGTTTTGTTCATACAGCCAGTTTCAGTGTGTTGGTGAAAATGAAATGAAATGACATATTTTGAAATGGCTTCACCTGAATGTTACAATAGAGCCAGGTAGAATGAGTCTTTTGATGTTACCTTGTTATTGATCACAATCCTGGCTTGTTATTTTCCTCATTCTCTACTCTGTAGCATCTGCCATAGTTAATAACACCACTGGCCGTAAACATAAGCATTACAGATGTGGGCTGCGATGGACCGGCTTGTGGTTCCACGGGTATCACAAAGAGAACAAAATGGACAGAAAGATGACAAGAATTGATCAAATTGAAAGGGGTTAGTCTGTGTATTTATAGGACCAAAGGAATTAACAAGTCTTGTTCTCCACAAGAACTTACCCTCATATACAACTTTAGGGCTTTGGTTCAAACAAGATGATCAAAAGAGTGAGACAGATCATTAGAGCTCTTATTGCGCCTTATTGACCAATAGTTGCCTAGTTAGTCTGTAGTTTGTAGCCTCTTGTTTTTATCTGCAACGTTAGAAACTAAGCCAAGAAGTATAAAAACAATTACACCAATTACATACATACAATTACAGATACAAACCGGCAATTATATCCATATATAATGATTATATGCATTATATCTTATTTTTGGACATCATTGTCTATATATCTGTGATATAAAGAGCAGAGACTGTGATCTCACCCCGCAGGGAGTGTTTTCTCTCATTTTAGGGTCTATAATTTTATTGCATCCACGCAGTGCTGGATGGAAGCTTGCTCTGAAACGGTCACAGGCATCATAGCAGCAGAATATCAGGCAAAATGATACTTCAAAGAAATCACTAGTGGTTTCCCAGCTCACAGCCGTGGATATTTCCACCCCCAGAATTTCTTGTGAAGTTATTTATTTGTTTACTTTTTTGGCAGAGTCTCTGCTCAGATCATGGATTAGTAGAGATATTCTCTGGCTCATTTGCAGGCTAATTTGCTGGGTTTTAGAGGCCCTCGTGGACAGTTTTGAGCTGTTATCTGTGGAGTTGCATGCCCGCTCCCTGCCAGTGCCTCTGACAGTCTAAACCAACAGCGCATCAGGGCCCATCTTACCACCAAGGCTCAGGGGCCCCACCACGGCTCAAAGCACAACATGGAGCAGGATGAGCCCTCCCCTAATGGAGGATCATCCAAACTCAGCCTCCTGACTTCTGTCCCCCTCTCAGCAATATCCATTTGATATACAGTCAATTATTCATGTCCGCAGTGTTCTTTTCATGAGATGTTTCAAATGGGACATGAGTCAGTTGCAGCGAGGTGCATGAATTTGGTCCTTATTCACTTAAAATCCCATTTCAAAATGCTGTGATTTAACCTGAATTAAAAGCCATTTACACAGCAGCAGAGGTAAGGTGGTTCTCTGAGCAATAACATGGTACATACATGCATGCACATGGTACATAACTTAAGGTACATAAGGTTAAAGGTTGTTTTTTTTTTAACATTGTATACATATAAATGAAAGATACCTCATACTATACTAAAGCTCTGGTATAGTAGGGGTCACCTCTCATATGTCAGCCTCTTCTGCTACCTCCCAAGGATGATTGATTCAACGATGGCTCACCAGTAAATATCAGCTCTCATGTTAAAACAACTTTCCCTTTTCACGAAGGTATCCACAAATGGAACATACTATATGTTATATAAGATTTAAAACAGACACAAGCAAACAGCAGGTTTGGAAATAATCTGTCATCCATATCCAGAAAATTCAAGTTTTTTTAAAAGTCAGTAATGCATTTAGTCCTAATAAAAGACGTGTAGAGAAAACTACCACTGAACTACTGCACACGTTACAAGTATCTTCCATTAACACAGCTTTCAGTATGAAAAGACAGCACAATATTAAAGTGCAGCTTCAGGGCAAATCTAGGTTTCAGATGACAGTGTACCTGTGATAGTAATGGCAAAGCATTCACTTTTTTTAAACGCCTGTATGGTTTGAGCCTGTATAATTATTTGCAACATTCATTTTTTTCATTTTCGTTCTCAGAGTTTGTCAGCACTGCATGATGCAAAATGAGATTAACCCACTTAAATATAGGAATAGTACACACATAAAGAGCCTCTGATTCCAAAACCTTGTTGTGTTGGACAGCTCAGGTTCTTCCTGGATTATTTCTCTCCCAGTGAAAGTAGCTAACCACAGTGAAATTTCACAGTGTGTGCATGTTGAAGAAAATAGCTTGGGACATAAGCATTTTTCCCTCTCCCTTCTGAGGTTCCACTAAACTACCGCTGTCACACTGGAAACACTAGTCTTATCTCAGCTGTATGAATTGCCAGCTTTAGGAGCAGGTCAAACTAAAGCTGCATCCCCACTGTCATCAAACCACGATGCTTGGACTGTGTGAATTACCAAGAAAATGTAAGTGTAGACACGCTTTGAGCTATTTGAACAATGTAAGCTGACTGATTGCTAGCTGAGCACTAATGGTGATTTGGCAATAGGTGGGAGGTATAGCGGTTTTAGCATGTCTTTGGCTGCTGATGGGAAATTTGGCCCAGCTCCGCTAGGAACATTTCCATAGAGAGATTGAGAAAAGGATGGCAACCCGAGGCAGTTGTTTTCAAAATGTCAAGTTGGACAACTTGTTCTAGGTAATAGGAAATGAATGGACTTGCGGCAGCCAAGCCGCCTGATAAACAATTACATTAAAAATAAAATATGGTCATATTACCCACACAGTATAAGCCTGGTGCACGATTGAGATAACATTATTATTAGACTTCTGCAGAGATGAACTTGGAATATGAGGACACAGGAGTATTTCTTTTCCCTTGACCTTGTTTATTTGCTATCTTTTGTGCTTTTCTTAAATGGAATGAAAGCATAATTTGTATTCAAGTATGAGAGATGACTCAGATGACCCTGATGACTGAGATCAAGAAGGAAATTCTCATTTCATGGAACTTGCTGACTTGAAGAAGATTTCAGTCTCAAGCACAACACCAAGAGAAGGCAGGTTACTTCAGTAATTGGATGGTACTTTCTTTTCTGTCACACTTAGCCAATTGCCCTTTTCATTGTATTCAAAAGTCACACCTGTGACATAGAAATGATGTATTCTCCTTTTGATGTAGTATAGATATCAACCATTTGATGTTGCTATAGGTAGAAACGGTTGAAACCCACAAGCAAGGTAAAGGGAAGGGCTTCTTACCATAGCCAGTCATGCTACAAAGCCTACTTTCTGTCACCTCCAACTCTGTGTCTGTGACCACTTATTTTGAGTTTCATCAAAAGGCACAACATAGTACAAGTGTTGCTGTTGACATATCTCTCTTTTTCTGTTGTCAGACAATTGCACAACCAAAAGAAGGCGGCTTGTTCCAGGGTCACAAAATACTAACAGGCCAGGACTTATGTTGCAGAGCTGTGATGTTAAAAAGACACAACAGTAGCTAACAAGCTGTGTTGCTGTGTACCTTTCTGCACTACATATACTTTATAAACTCTCCAATATGTGTGGGAAAATACATGCTGTGTCATGATATACAAGCAGCTTCTATCAGCCATGCCTGAAAGTTAGCTGTTAGCCAGCTATCATTTTAGTGCTTTAGGACAAATACCAACAACAAATGTGACAGAAGACAAGACAAAAATGTTGTATTTATTGTCAGAATACAGGAAAGGTGCAGCTGCAGTAGAACAAAATAGAAAAAGTGGATTTTTTAATATTTAATGTTATTTTTACTGTATTTCTACAGCACACACATACATGGGCTGAAGAAATATCACTACCCACGTGCATTTTAGTGGTACTCCAGTTGGCAGGTCTGGAGTAGGTGTGTCTGGGAGTGTCTTCAATTTCTAATATATATAGTATACTATATAGAATTTGTCAACTCTGAATTTTAAGGGAAAACCTTATCCTCATCCTTATCCTTCAACAAAACAACACATTGCTATGGTTATCACATTGAAGTTATATCATATTAAAGAGTTTGTTAATGTTCAGTATTCAGCAGTGGTAAAACATTTGATGTTGCCAATTTTGTTGTGGCTGTTTGACTCAATCTTAAATGATAGTTCCAGTGTTAAGCTGTTTTTGCCCATCCCCAGTGGCTAAGAGTGACTCCATCTACCCCAGGCAAATTTCATTTTATTCTTCGCCTCGGTGGAAGTTTGGAATTGAAATCGGCTTACCTCGTTCCCACCTAGGCCTCCACAAACACGCTCCGGAGACATTATTTTCTGTACAAGTTATCTTTTATTATTACATTCTTGCCACTACCTGTTTGTTGAATACTCCCTTGGAATTTTATTTAAGAATATTGCCCCAAAATACTTGCTGATACCAGGTCAGGTCTGCAGTTTCTGCCTAAGTGATTCATGTGAAGCCAACCCGAAGTTACCTGTAACTGTTGATAACTCTACTTCTGTTGCACACACACACACACACCTCTGTTGCCATGTTGCAAACTCTCAGCCGCTTAAGTTTTGCCATGATATGAATTATAGAAGCTTATACAAACAGAAGCCTCTTGACAGCATGCATTTTAGATGGCCTTTTGAACTGTCAGGCGCTCGGTGGGAGCTAGGCGCAAATCAATTCTTAAACAGTGACAAATAAAGTGTCTGAAATGACAAACAGTGAGCTTTTATGTAAGCTAACAGAAGAACATGATGAGATGAGGAAATACTGTGACGCATGCTATGACAGTGGTATGCCCTATCAACATGAGAGAGACATATTACTTTAAAGTGTTCGAAATGTAGATTCCAAGGGAAAGTTTGGAAAACATAAAGGTTTTCAACTTTTTTCAAGGCAGTGCTTTAGCTCTTTATCGTCTTTCATTGGGAATGTAGCTGTTTCTTAAGGGTATACTTTAGCATTTTATTAGGCCAAGCCTGGAATACACTGAGGAATGACAGGATGGGGATGGTGCCATCTTTGTTCAGCGAGGCCCCGGGCAAGCCACATGTAGCCCTAATGAGTCGCTTACAATTTCAGGCTTCACTTGCTCTCAAACACCAAAAGTAAACTTTTGTCTTTTTTCCCCTCACTATTCGGGGACCTTAAGAGGATTGTGGGGTCATTATTTATTCATGCCATTGTGTTTATTCACCAGCCTCTGTGTGTGATGGGAGAAGGAACAGAGCAGCTAGCCCAGACGGAGTAAAAGCTGATAATTATCCACTATTAGCATTGTTTTTTCAGCCGCGGTTTAAGTCGGTTCAGTTGATGATCGAGCCGCGATAGAGGCCCAGAAGCATCCATTTGAAGCAGATTACCATGTGCTCGTCTTTGAAGTCTGGAATCATCCGCCGAACGGGTGTGGACGCGTTTATCAGCCTGTTTTTACGCCACTTTGTCTGCGCCGTTAGGCTGGACGAGAGGACGTCCTCCCACTCTGTCAGGCAGAAACATGTTCACCGGGAGAACCTTAAGGACAGCCATAGCACGCCTGTAGGATGCTGTTAACGGTGAGAGGTGAGGAGATACGAACCTCTTCTTTTTATCCTAGAACAAAGAGAGCCCCAGGGATGATTGAATGGGCCTGCATGGAGGGATTTGGCAATGTCAGACCTCATCAGAACTAACATTGATTCAAGAGGCCAGTAAAGTAAAGATCAGACAATTTCAGGTTCGGGTCTTACTGTAAGACTCTAAGGGGTCTGAGAAATGGATCAATTAGGGATTCCTCAGTTCCAGGAGCATGGTTTGAAAACGCTTTTTTGTTGGCTGTCTTGACATGATTCTGCTGGCATGCACGTTATGTACTGCACTTGCTCTAAGTGTCCCAAGTCCTTCTGGGTGAGACTTCAGAAGTAAGTTGCCACCCCTGGATTTTTTATGAAGCTTTCAAAAGGCAACCCAAGAATAGTAAGATTTCAGCCCCAAATGGCAGAAATTGCCATTAATTTTTCTTCTGATTACAGTCTGCTTCATTCTTCTGTTTGTTTTTTTTTGTTGTTGTTTTTTGGTCACAGAGAAGTTGAAACAGATGGTGTCTTTCAGCTAGGCAAGGGATAGCAGCGCAGTCTCCTTCCAACACAGAAAAAAAATAGAGTGGACTCGATGGATGAGAGAGGCAGAAGACTGGCAGGGATGTGAGAGCAGGACGACTGGGGAAAGAGAGTGCGTGCCTATAATCGCCCCAAGAAGGAATGCCATCCCTAGTCTTTTTCATCTTCCTAGGTGCTGCTCAGAAAAGCCACTGGCTACATCACCAGTCTGCTGCGTGGCAAGGCCTCCGTGCTATCGCTGCCTCCCTGCATGCAGCCCTGCCTTTTTTTTGATCCCGGTTGGGCGATATTCCGCCTCCTGCCTCCACGCAGGCTAATAGCTGAGCACTGACTGATTACATCCTTACAGTGGTGTGATTTAAAGAAGAGCGCAGGGCAAATGTTTGATCTTTCTGGGTGGTGCACATGTTTTATGGAGCTTGTGACAATTACTAATCTAATCTAAATGATCATTCCTTTTGCCATAGGCCTAACTGTTTCTTGAGCGTTTTGCAGGCAGCACAATATGGGTGATAATGGCCAGATAGTTTTTGCTTGTTTTGTGGGTTTATTTCAACCACCCACTCATAACTGACATTCGACATCCCTTCAAGAGCATACAGTAGTTGTAAGTAATGGAGGCTGGGTTTAAAGTGCTGATTGAAATGTTGTGGGTCAGCCTTAAATGGAGTTTTGCCTTCTGTGGTAATGCTCTTTTATTACACACAAATATAATTTCCATTTTCTCAGTAATGGTCAGGCCTGTCTATAAAAAAGCATTTGTGGGTATTTACAATTTGTTTTCAGCCTTATCATACATTATGTTCCCTCTCCGTTATTACGATATTGATTCCTAGCAGTTAAACGCCATTGTCAGAGAAAATTTTATTATTTTTCCGATGATGGTTCATTGGAAGCTCATTTCCCACTTCCTCTCTCTCTCTCTCTCTCTCTCTCTCTCTCTCTCTCTCTGTGTGTGTGTGTGTGTGTGTGTGTGTGTGTGTCTTTTTGAACGTATATACCTGGCTAGAGTGTCCCCGTGGTATTTCAGTGTGCCAGACAAACTGATAAAATTCCAGTCATTTCTACGTATAAACAGTTTTTTGTAAACCTGCAAAAGGCATAACTTTACTGCCTGTTGGCATAAACCAGTGTAGATGGGAAATATCATAGCTTGCGGCATGCATTTGATCTGTTTTGCAGAGTGCTGTATTAGGCTTATGACTTTTGGAAAAAAAGTCCATGTCTCCCCTTGAGTTGCAAACCGTCTCATTTGTTTTGTCACTTAGATAAGATCAACTATCACGTATTAATTTCATAAAAGGCTAGTTATGGCTTGCAGCTTTGCAATAGAAAACAATTATGTCAATTTGGGAATCATAATAATGCAAAAAACACTATTAAGTCCTATCTGGATGGCATTTGTACTCCCTGGGGAAGTCAGATAACTGTAATTATTACCTGAGCACATCCGCCAGTAACTGACAATAATGATTTGTCTAAACTAAAAACATAAAAAAGAAAAGTGGAATTCATCTGAGAAAGTTCCAGCATCCTCCGTGTTACTTGCAGTTTCAGGTCGTGGTTATTTTCGACTTCTTTGTATAAATTACCCATAGTCGACACTGATCACGTCAATGTGAGACCTTCGTTTGGGTCCACACTGATTGTGTTTTAGTTGCGTTATAGCCTTGCATTCAAAAGTGTTAAATCCTTAGCTCAAAATACACAAGCAGAAATTGAAAAACATCATTGAAATGGGTAAGTATGGCTATTTTGTAGATTTTTCTTTCCGTTGTCCTCAAATATTGATATTTGTATATATTATCAAGACATGTACTTGAGGTCAAGGTTTTGAACCGTGGAAGGACACAAACTCCCTCCAGCGTTCAACAACAACAGTCCTCTCTATGTGATTATTTCTTTAACTTATTGAATCGCTACTTCAGTGATTTTTTTTTTTATAGTTGGCTCTGTATAGGAAAATGAGATGGCAAACATTGCCACAGGAATGTAATTAAAAGTTAAAAATATAAATAGGGATGTTCACCCATTGGTCCATGATGAAGAATGTGTATAACTGAAAGTATCTAATCATTCTCAGATGATTTCAAAGCCTACACAATAGGTTCATCTAAATGGTGCATTTACACGTGTAGGTAGAAAAGAAACGACTTGAACCATAAAAAGAGAGCGTTTCTGAGAGAAGGACGACTAAAAACTGTGTTTCTGGTGTGGACTGAGCGTATGTTTTGCAGCTGCATCATAAGGTAGCACAGGTTATATTATTTTAGGCTGCTTACACGGTGATACATGGTGTCATAACAATGTGATGATTTTAGCTTTGATGAACATACATCTGAATTTGAGAGGAGACAAGTCTCCATGTCACAAATGCGTGTCCCATGCAGCAGTTACATCACATCATCACAAGCCAATTCCTGGTCATATCTGGTACTATTAAACCATTCAGAGTGATGATGATGATGACGATGACCATTGTGAAGTGGTTATTGTCTACCTGGCAGCCGAGGTGAAACCTATGCCATCTGGAGAAGGCTGAAGAGAAAAACGGGCTCATCCTGAAGTTTAGAGGAACAATATAGAGAAAGTGTATTCAGTCTATTCAGCTGGTATTTTGACAGGTGACAAACTATAGGCTTCAGCATCATGTAGTGCATACTGTACATTGTTTTAATGGCACTATTACCATCCATTGTACCGTCCATTGTCATGTCTGCATCTACTCTGTGCACAGTGACGTTAATAGAACAGCAGACAAAATTAAAAGTGACTGAATCCACATTCACATTGCTGAGTAACCACTGGAATATATTTGCTGGTGGATGTTTTGTAGCCCAGTTTGAAACTCTTTAAACGATTTACTGTTCAGCAAACACATAACTGTTTTTTTTCTGAGCTGGTAGGCTGCAGTGAAATTCCACACGGGAAGCATCCAGGAAACCTGGCTCACCTTCGCATCAAGCCATAGATCCAAGCGATATAGCTGCATGTAGGCGTTTCACACTGAGGTGGCAGAAAACGTCTACGCAGACAGTCTGAATCACCCTGAACATAACGCACTACAGCCTTCTGCTCAGCAGTGTGTCCGGTATGAATTAACCAATATAAATTATTATTATTAATAATAATAATAATAATAATAATAATAATAATAATAATAATAATAATAACAATAACAATAACAATAATAATAATAATAATAATAATAATAATAGTAATAATAATAATAATAATAATAATAATAATAATAATAATAACAATAACAATAACAATAATAATAATAATAACAATAATAATAATAGTAATAATATTAATAATAA
>CABFOQ010026739.1:7437-18461 GCA_900660455.1 Gephyroberyx darwinii | reverse complement strand
TTGCGTTCTTTTCTTTGGAAGCTTAATTTTTTCGTCTGTGACCATAGAGCTGATGTGGCTTTCCAAAAAGCTCCAGTTTTGACTCATCTGTCCAAAGGACATTCTCCCAGTAGCATTGTGGCTTGTCAATATGCATTTTAGAAAATTCCAGTCTGGCTTTTTTATGTTTTTCTTTCAAAAGTGGAGTCCTCCTGGGTCTTCTTCCATGGAGCCCACTGTCGCTCAAAAAGCGGCGGATGGTGCGATCAGACACTGATGTACCTTGACCTTGGAGTTCAGCTTGTACCTCTTTGGAAGTTTACCATGGCTCTTTTTCTACCATTCACACTATCCTTCTGTTCAATCTGGGGTCGATTTTCCTCTTGCGGCCGCGTCCGGGGAGGTTCATGGACCTTAAACTTCTTAATAATATTTGCAACTGTAGTCACAGGAACATCAAGCTGCTTGGAGATGGTCTTATAGCCTTTACCTTTAACATGCTTGTCTATAATTTTCATTCTGATCTCCTCAGAAAACTCTCTCCTTTGCTTTCTCTGGTCCATGTTCAGTGTGGTGCACACAATGACACCAAACAGCAGAGTGACTACTTTTGCCCATTTAAATAGGCTGAATGACTGACTATAAGATTGAAGACATGTGTGATACTAAGTAAAGAAAACAGTTAGTTTGAAATATCACTATAATCCAATGATTTATAATCTTTTCTAAGGGGTACCAACAAATCTGTCCAGGCCATTTTAGAATATCTTTGTAGAATAAGCAATAATTTATCTCTTTTCCACAGTTTCTTTGCTTTACTCTATGATGTACCAAAGGCATGCAGGTATACATGAGAAAATTGCTTTTAATTTCATCACTTTTCACGAGGAATGAAGCATTGTTTCAATGAGCTGTACCAACAAATTTGTCCACATCTGTAAAGAAGTGTCTGTTTCGCTTCTCTCTGTTGCGGCTTGATGTAACACAATAGTGATTTAACCTATAGCTCATTCATGGAAGCTTTTACTTTTGCTGTTCTAAACACCTGTTGTCATGTAGGTATCCTCTGGCACCACAGCAAAGAGCGCTTGGCACCAAACATGGAGACAGAATTAAAAAACAACTGATAAAAAGCAAACAAACAAAACAAAAACTCTGAAAATGTGTGTGAAGCAAAGCTGAAAAATGTCATCGTAACCATTATATGGCATATAAACAAACGTTACAGTTGGCTAAATGACCAGTCAAATATGGTACAGCTATGTATCATCAATCTAAAACATTTATAAATAGTCATTGAGCAACTCTGAAAAGACTCAACATGGGTTGAGACAGATTGTAGTATTTACTCACCCAGTTTATTCTCGGCAGAATCCCCGAATGCTAAAAGTCCAAGCGAGGCTAAATAATGTTTCATTTTCATTGTTGGTTGTGAAATCATGTTTAGCAGGCGGTGTGGCGGGCGTATTCAGTTAATACGCCTGTACCATTAAAGCACTATCTACTTGATAGTTCTCCCACCTGCCTTTATGGTGAAGCTCTCAGTTTTCTTGGCTGGCCTGCAAACCGTGAAGGAGAGAAGAAAACTAAACAAACTACAGCATTTAACAGCAGCAGTGGACAAATGGCCAAGATTAGAGATTAAAATGGGAACACTGATTCATAGTTTTAGCGCTGGCCTGCCACACATTTTACTACAGTTTGTGCCTCATTTGATATTCAGGACAATATGTTCCCCCTACTGTAGTATTCTCTTATCTCCCCAAGAGATCCCTCTGTAGATTAGGAGCTGGCCAGCTACCAGAGACAGAAAAATAAGGCCTTATTTCAGCAACGACTCCAAATGAAGATTAATTATTTTGGAGAGCGGCTTGTTGGCGATGTGGGGAGCAACTATTAGAAATATAAAGAAACCGATAAAGACTTCAGCGTGGAACCGAATCCCGGCTCTGTGATGAAGAAGTGAAGAGGCAGGAGTTCAATTCACACCAGTTTACTCTGTTTTGTTGTTATGTAGGTCATTTATTGTTATGCTATGGTAAATGTTATGCTCTAAGGTGAGGGATTTGCTAATTATCTGGGATTTTGGATGTTTTTTTTATATCTTAAAGCTGCACTTGTTTGAATTTTTTGAAAGTTTGAAAGGATTACCCAAAATTCATGTATCGTGATGTCCATAAATTGGACACTCCTCAGACCTAAATGTCTTCTTCTAAGTGTGTGGAGGTGGTAAAGAGGTTCAGCCATCATTGGTGAGTCCACCTTTCTCTGGACGGAGCACTCCCTCTCTGCTGTTTAGGAGAAAGTTGGTATTTTGCTCTTAAGTTTACATTCGTCACTTCCTGTGTGCAAAGGAGATTTCCTGGCAGCGACCATAACTGACACCAGAAGCTGGCAACAAATTCTTCTTATGTCCTGCTGAGCAGTCGGGCATTCTGGATGCATCAATGTAGCGTCTTTGTCCCCACATATGGTAGTATGGACGTTTTAGGCAAACGTTATTGAGTCTTGCCAGAGCCAATTTTGCTGGAATTCTGACTCCTGCTCTCATTCACACATGATGCCTAGACAGAAAAGTTGATTTAATGTTAATTTAAAGAGGCAGGTAAAAAAAGAGTTATTGTCTCTTGCAACATAAGAGCGTATGGGGCTGCATGGTTCTGTTACATGACAACGCTCTCACTTTGATTACAGTGTAATTAGGCTGCAGCAAAAAATAATAAAATAAAATAAAAATAATAACACTGTGAGACTGGACAGCCCTATTGATTAGTACTGATTATTATTATTATTGTCTGGCCTCTATTAATCTGTCGCTCTCCTTTTCTCTCTCACTCGTCATCTATCTCTAAGTCAAAGAGAAATGGGGAGTCCAGATGTCTGGGATAATAGCGTGGAAATCAGCCATTAAAAGCCTTCAAAACCTATTCTTTCTGCATCACTCGCTACTCCAATTATGCCGTTGGGTCTAAAAAGATGAAATACGACACCGGAGCCCTCTAAAGGAATCCGACCCCGTCAATTCACCGCTTCTAAGAGGGACGTCTGATGAATTTAGCACCAAAAACAGTTACTGAAAAAAAATATTTTTGTCGTTCCGAGCCATTTCCTGCAGGTGTGTCATGTTAGCCTGGCTCCCAAAGGTAGATGAAAAGAAAAGGGAGGGACATGGTGAGAGAGACAGAGAAAGACTTTATTGTTGCTGTCATTGCCGTCATCAAATGTGATGGCAATGTAAACGTGTTGGGGTTTTTTCTTTTTACAATTCCAGTTGAATTGTCAGAGAGCATTAGAGTGTGTGGGAGAGTGATAGTAAGAAAAAGGGAAGAGAGAAAGACAGAGTGAGAGTGCATCACTGTCTGCTACTCCCCACACCTGTCCTAGGATTAAACGAACATATGAACTCGATATTGAGTTTTTATTAAAACTCAGAGCCGCTCCAGTCAGTGTGGTCCACCTCTGATATGCTGGAGGTTCCTCCCCGACCAGAGTTAGTGAAAATTGTATTATTAATATTTTATTTCAGTTGTCTGACCAGAGAACTCTTTCCAGTGTGGTGCAGGAGGATTTTCCTCAACAACTTGGGTCTGTAAAACTTGCCTCAACCTACCTTAAGGAGCTGCTGACTCTAAAACTATTTCATTAGTCTGGGTTTCAGTGGAGGGGAAGTAAGTGCATTGCTCAAGAGAACCCCAACAGTAGTTACTGAGGGAGGGTTTCCCGCAGCCAGTCAGTCTTGAGCACTTAAGTTACATAATCTTTTTATGTGTTTGTTTTCCCCTCAGGTCAGAGAAAGCAGGAGAAATTGCAACCATCCCACTGACGAAGGTAAGACTCCATATGATACACACACACACACACACACACACACATTCTCCCTCTCCTCACTTTGCCGCAACATTGCCGAATATATGAATATATGTATAACTTGTTTTATACATTCATGGTGTTACGTGGTTTTCAGCTACACTAGTGGAACCAGACTGTTCACCCTTTTAAGAAAAACAGCATTAACAAGCCAGGGAGGAATACAATTACAAATACATAACCTAGTTATGGAAAGTCATTGAAAAGTTTTTTACATCAGGGGCACAGTGGGAACCTTAATAAATAATCCATTTAAACTCAAGACCTTAAATAGTTTTGAATACTGTTACATAAAGACTTTTCAGCAGGGATGTAATGGAGGGTAAACCCACCTAAACTCCCCTCCGTTTTATCTAAAAAAAAAAAAAAGTCATAGTTAATTATACTATACTGTACTATACTATACTATACTACTGTGAATTCTATTTGGACAGATATAAACTTTTATCTTCATTTTCATTTTTTTTTTTCAACTGTGAAATTGGTTCTGTAGTTTATTCTAACCACCATTAAGAAGGTGTTAAAAGTCTTTAATTGAATTAGTGTAGTGTAATAACCTGGAGAAATTGGAATGCATGGTTTATTGTCTCTTTAATCACTACACCAGCATGATCGACTAAATCACCATGGATCAGCTGGAATCGAGAGCAATAGCAGATAAATGATGAGCACATAACATAAATTATCCTCAAATAGGGATACATTGACATTTTGAATTTCTATCCTGTTATTTTCCCTGCCTCGTTAGCATTCCTCATAGAAAGCAATTAGTACCACTAGCTGCAACCTAATGGGTTAGCTATCATAGTTAGCAACAATAAAGATCAACTTTGTTGTTCCCAGCTGCTTCATTTATGTTAGACATCATGGCAGCAGCACCAAGGACGTAAAAACAATACCTGGCAACAGCACCAGTCAGCCGAGTAAGATGCACACCACACAGCTAGACCATTAGAGAGACAAGGAGTAGCCATCGATATGAATAGGGAAAGTTAAAGTGGCAGTTGGCGAGATCCTCGTTCTTTTGATTTTCTAAGTGGTAAGTGGTCGTTGCTGTGGTGTTTAGGACTGCAGTTGTAAAAGCTTTCAAGAACTGGCGAGATCTTGGTTCATTATATCAGTCAGCAGTACAAAGTAGCAAAACAGACATTTATTTACATGAAAATGTCACCGATTATTTTAGTGGGTATTTTTCTTTTCTTCTGCCCTTATGGTTGCCGTATTTCAAGACATTGTTTCCAACGGTTAAATAAAAAGTGTAAAAAAAGATATCAATGGTAATTATACATTTTGGGGGGGGGCATCCGATGTCAGTGGTTGACTGTTGATGGAGTCATGTCGAAGTGAGCATGCTGGAAAATGAAGAAGGTTGTATTGCAGCGACGTATGACTTGCACTGTGCTGAAATCGGAGCAAAACCAGCCCATTTATCCGCCATCAGTCAGCAACGTACATCATTCTGTCTGTCATCCCCGTCAGACCAGATCGATAAGATGCTTGAAAAGCTCAGGATCACTCCAACCTTTTGCACTGTAACAGCGGGCATATCCACTTCTGTATGTCAGGTAGTCTGTCTGAAGATTCAATGTCTTGCTCAAGGGCACCATGTCATTAGTTGCTGAGGGAGAGGGGAGTGTCTTCCACTTTCCCCACCCACATTTTCCTAGCTGGGCCTGGAATTACTGGTGACCTTCCTGTTACAAGATTGCTTCTGTAACCTTTTTTAGGGTGGATTTTCTCCGAGTGTGCTCTGTGAAACTGGCTCCATGCTGTACTGGTACAGTGCAGTATGTTTTGTCATTAGGCTTTGTGCACAGTGCAGCTTGGTTCAAACTGCAGGCTTCAAACTATACAACAGTTAACACAGTTTGACCTTAGCGTTGATGATGATGGAAACCCATTAACACAGTCAGACTGGCGACAAAGCTCTTTTAGTGTGTGTGTTTGTATGTGTGTGTGTGTGTGCTGTGACCCACTTCCAGCGCAAGATAATAGTTTCTGGTGATAGCGACATGCTGACTGCAGTGAAGATGTGATCAGCCTGTGTTTGGATTCAATTACACAGGAAGCAACACTTCTACCCTACTAACGACTTCCTGGGCCGCTAATGAAAACATGCAGCAATTAGCCGGGGTTGCCGGCCCGGCCCGGCTGGCAAGCTAATTGGTAGTCAGAGATTGGATGGCACTGTACAATAGAGTTTGCATGACTCCTGTAAAGGGGAGTACCACTCAGTTTAAAGCTGCACTAGGCAATCTTATTCTAAACCCTCCCCTTACCCTAATCAGAGTCTGTACCCCTACCCCAACCTCAGGATTTTATTTATCCTGTAAAACACTTGGTAGCACTGTTTTTAGTCGTACTCTGTTCTAATAATGATTAAAAGGTTAATACACTTGGGTTATTTTCAGGTGGTGGATCTGAAAGTACATACACTGCATGGCCAAAAGTATGTGGATATCCCTTCTAATGTATGTAATGGAATAATGGTCCGGGCTGTTTTTCATGGTTCTTAGTTCCAGTGAAGGGAAATCCTTGTACGCTACAGCATACAATGGCTATTCTAGACGATTCTGTGCTTCCAGCTTTGTGGCAACAGTTTGTGTAAGGCCCTTTCCTGTTCCACACAATGGCATATTGACAGTTTTGTGACGGTTGGGCCAAGTCCCAACCAGTACCAACTGGCATGTGAAGATGAAATAATTAATTATTTACATTTACATTTACATTTACATTTCTATGTACACATACTCCATATCTGCTATAGGTTGTGACCCAACAAAGAAGAAACCATTTCAACATGACCAGAGGCAGAAAGATGATAATAAAAAAGAGAATTATATGACAGGCTCGTTGACCAGTATAGCACAGACCCCTGTCACCATGTTTCCCCTGTGTAATGATGCAGCTTGACTGCCTCTGATCAACACATTAATCCAGTTACAACAGGTGTACAGCTGAAATAGTTAGTTGTGCTTAACATATGAAAAAGATTGCAATACAGCCTAACATGCAAAAAACAGGTGTGTGGGATTTTGGACAGGGCTATGTCCACGTGCACAAAGCCATGAAAACAGCACTGCGTGATTGACCCCGCCCATCCCGGTGCAAGTTTATCCAAACTGACAACGGTGGTGAAAGGTCATTATTGCTCCTCGCAAAATTGCCAATGAATATTGACTTGATTTGATATGGGGAACAAATTCTTGGCATGTCCCACCCATCTTTTAGTTTTGTTCAATAAAACTTACAGCTGACTGTATACAGCTTCTATTAACTTGGGGAGAAGTGAGAGAAATGCTGAGAGCGGATGGTTCATTTCCTGAAGATAGTATCTTCCACCAATCTCCCTTCCCAGAGCTCTTCATTAGTCAACATGTGACTAATGAAGCACTGATTAGCACTTTCAACCAGAGAGGAGGAACCAATCAGTGAAATCAGCCGCTGTAGTGTTTTAATGGAACGAAAACCTGCAGACTCTCGGGCCTCGACGACACACGACTGAGAACCGTAGAGAAGTGAAAAACATTTTGTTATTTAAAACGCTTATAGCCATGGAAATGCACGCAATCCATGTCCATTGGGATGTGTTGTATTTTTGTGTGTCACTCAGTAAATTAGGTGTAAAATATTTGCACAAGATAATGTTTGGATGCATTTTGGAAATATCGATCCTATGCCAAATTTTAAAGGTAATGTTTCACATCACGTAAAAAAGGCACATATTGATGAAACTCTTTTATTAAGTTATATTTATTCAGTGATATATCCAGTTTATACTAAATTGCAGGTTTTAGAATGCCTCCAATATTTTACTAGTGTAATGTACTTATAAACACTGTGTCATTAGAGAGAGGAAGTGCTGTGCTGTAACATCTGCATATTGTGTGAGACCACATTACTTTAAAAAGTAAAATATGCAACTTAGTACCCACATATGGGAATTAATAAATCAGGCAGGGTTATGCCCTTATTTGGAAAAGTACATATTTTGCGTAATCCACTGGGGCTCATTTTGGCCGGTATCAAGAGGAAGAGGAAACCTTGCACTGCAATGTAAATGTATCCTATTATAAAGGCCAAGGCAGTTAAGTGGTAAAGTAATATGTCCCGGTCATCCCAGCCAAGTTGACTGAGAATACCTTCCTTTTCTGTATCATTCTGGTAACATCACAGGTTTGAATTTCCGTTCCCTCTGCTGCACACGTGGACACGTGAATTTAACAGCCTCTAGAGAAATTGAGATTTGAAGGTTTCTGACAAGCGTGACAGTGGGAAATGGGGGAAGACGTGTCTCAAAAGTCAGCTGAATTTGTAATTTAATTGGTACTTCATTGCTGATTAGTAGCAGATCAAGCAGTGATCTTTTTTTTACCTTTAACCTTCACTAGTAATGATGTTAGTAAAAATCAAACAAGCACATCATTTATAAGATGCAACCATAATGGTGCAGATTAGAACCCAGAGCCCTTAAACTGATATTGTTAGCCACACTGTTTTTAATATATATGATTAGCTATTAAAATGTTCACAACATTGTTTTTTCATAACTCTGTTTCTTAGAAATTCTGTGAATTTAATTTACTTTAATAATATCTTAGGGGCTATTTGTATTGTAAAGCATGAACCAGGTCTGCAAAAACAGGTAGAAATGCAGCATTCTCCCTTGCTGCCAGCTCTGTCTTCCCTCTCCTCCCTCTGTAGCTTGTCCTCACATTGAACAAAGGCCTCATCAAACCTCCCCAGGTAGGCCACCAAGCCTGCTTTCATTTATAGCCTACAAGTGAGTTATAAAGGGTTCAACCAATGTGAAGGCTGATACCAATACCCAATTTTTAGATTGAAGCTGCTGATATCTAATATTTTGTCCCAATATTCAATATCTTTAAATGTGACCATTTTTCTGCCACAATAAATCCATGACTGTGCAGTATTCATTGTTTCCCCCAGAGTTTCATTCTTGCCAGGGTGACGTCACTCACCTACCTACCTGCAGATCTTTTACCCTTTAAGACAGTCATAGGCTTGTTATACATCATGACCTGATGAAGCCTCTAGCAAATAGTTTTTTCATTTTTGGTTTGCCAACTCCAGTTTTCATTTTTGTAAGAATAAACAGAGACAAAATATGAGCACAGATGTTTTGCAAATTCCACTCTTTTGTAATCCACGCATCACTAGAGACATTTAAATGTTTTCTAAAGAAGATATTTGGCAGTTCTCAAGCCTGTAGTTGATTTGTATTCTTGTCTGGGCGGAAAAGCCTGTAAAACAGCATTTAGACCACGGGACACTAAAGCTGTCCACTGAATCAGTTCGGTCCATGGGAGAATAATCGAGTTGTCAAGATGCTGCCATTGTCCTCAATATATATTTTTCTATGTCTCGGGCTGTCAGTTGATTTGGCTGTGGGTATTTTATTCTGTCGACAACTACTTCATCTCAGCCTCAGTTACTTATTCTGCGTTGTTATGGCATCAGATGAGTTCCTGCACAGGTCCCTGCCATGGACAATTTTCAAAAATGCTTTGAAATAAACAACGGTAACAGTTGCTCATAAAGCATTACAATGCAACATCATAAGCACATCACACTCTTTACATAGAAAACACAAGTTCCTCTGACCCGAGTTGCTCCCATTCTAAATTCAAGAGACCTCATAACCTTCTGCTTTCTATTTATACATAGAAATGAAACCGCATATTTCTCAGGTGCAAACAGACCGTCACTCGTCCCTCGAGAGGCACGGCTTTGAAGCAGCCGCAGAATTATTTTTGGAAAAAGTCTCAGGAAAGCTTTCATCAGAGTTTGACGTCATTTTCTAGAGTTCAGAACTGTCACTTGAATGACGATATAGACTGAAGCATTTTGAATTAGAGAATCGGCTGCTCTTCTCTTCCATCATCACAGCGGGGATGAAAAGTGTCGGCGCACAGCTCTGATGTTTGACATTTTAAAACCCCACGTCACACTTTAATGTAATACTGTGGCATTTGCTGTTGTTTTGGCACTGAGGAGCATATGCAGGACAAAAAGGAGACAAGAGGAGGAGAGTAGTGTTCAATCAATATGGGTTTTTGAAGGCTGATACCGATATTTTTGGATTGCAGCTGCCAAGAGACGATATTTTGTGGCAATATTCAATGTTTTCCTTTGACAATTTTCATGGCACAATGAAAAAAAAATCGGACTAGACATCTGGATCAGGCTTAATGGGACCCCAGTGGAGAGGGTGAGCAACCTCAAGTATCTGGGTTTGCACATCTCAGAGGACCTGACATGGACATCACACACCGACACCCTGGTCAAGAAGGCGAGACAACGCCTTTACCACCTCAGAAAGCTGAGGAAATTCAAGCTCTCCCCTCAGATCCAGAAAACCTTTTACTCTGGTGCCATAGAGAGCATCCTGTCAGGGAGCATTACTGCCTGGGACGGCAACTGCTCCTCTCAGGACTGCAAAGCGGAGGGTGGTACGGTCAGGCGAGCGGACCACCGGGACAACTCCCCACCCTCCAGGACATTTACACCAGGCGGTGCAGGACCAGGGCCAACAGGATCATTAAGGACACTCCCCATCCCAACGATGGACTGTTCAGACTGCTGAGGTCAGGCAAGCGCCTCTGCAGTCACATGGCCAAGACAGAGAGGCTCAGGAGGAGCTTCTATCCTCAGGCCATCAGGACACTAAACTCACACATATCCAACCAATAATGACTCGTATTGTTTTTTGTTTTATTTTTTGCACTGTTTTTTTGCAGCGCACATTATTTTTTTTGTACATGTACATACATACCTGACTTATTGTCTATATATTTATTTTATTGTTAAATCTACTTTATTTCTTGTAGTAATTCTTTTCTTGTATATCTCCTAGTTTTAGCCCCCTTTCCTTTTCGACTTTAGTGTAGTGACTCATTTCACTGCCCTTTTGTATTACTATAACTGTGTATGTGATGAATAAACCTTTGAATCTTGAATCTTGATATGGGTTTTGAAGGCCGATACCAACATTTCTGGATTGTTCCGTGGGAATAAAAACCTGCAGCCTGTTAGGTCATGATGGCACACGGTTGAGAACCACTGATGGAGCTTTTAATGACACTGAGTTGGCTAGCTTTGAGAAGCTGAAAGATGATTTCAGAACTCGCATCGCCACCTTCAGAGAATCTGGCAGC
>CABFOQ010026736.1:0-21825 GCA_900660455.1 Gephyroberyx darwinii | reverse complement strand
GGAGAGGGAGGGAGGGAGTGAAGGAGGGGTGACTGTCCAGTTTGTAGGGGAGACAGGGAAAGGTGGGAATGCTAACGTGTACAACTGTTGACTGTGTTTCTACGTTTCCTCATACAGTGGGATCCCTGTTCACCAGGCCAAGAAGAGGAAGCACTCTGACTCTCCCAACAGTACCCTCAATTCCCAAATCCTCACAGGTATCATCAAACAAGAACCAGGTAGGCAGGCATCTTTCTTTTCTCATCTTTCCTCACCTTGTCTCCCTCACTACTATCTACTCTTAACTACCCTTAAAATTGAGAGAAAAGCCCAAAACATTGACAGTACCCTACACCCGCTCAGAGACATCTGTCAAATCCATTTTATGACTTAGGCCTGAAATGATTCTATACCTTGAATGCTCATTTTTCAAACTATTTGCTGCAGGTCTAATGCAGGATGCAGACAACTCCTACTTGGACCCTAACTACCAGTGTATTAAGTGGCAACCTCACCAGCAGAATAAGTGGACACCACTATTTGACGTCAACTGCAAAGAGCTGTGGGTGGAATTTTATTTTGGCATATCTATACATGACAACCTTAAGGTTTTCATTTTGGGAAGGAGCATAGCCGGAGAGTAAGAGAGTAAAACGAAGAGAGCTATAATAGGGCAAACGGATAATTCAACAAAATAGAGGGAGTGGCAAGGGAATAGGGCAGTTGTAGAGGTCTACAAATTCCTCTGAGGTGAGCCGTGCGGAGGAGTGAACGAGTGCAGGGTTTCGGTTTAGTAAGAGAAGTGGGGAGGGGGTAGAGGGAGAAATTAGTGAACACCTACTTGTGCTCATGTGATGCCAAGTGGAAAGAAGGAGAGATAGGGAGGAAGATTGAAATGAACTCATAAGACCTTCCCAATAGTATATTATCATCACCACCCGCTTGCTCATCACCACACCACCCCCACTTGGACTGTCAGACGGTTTCATGACACTTAAATTCCATCATCTGTTTGTTGGGTCTTCAGAAGGTCTGGGAGTTGTAAAGCAGTGATACACAAAGTGGGGTGAGGACCCCCAGGGGCCATGAAGGGGGATCCACAGGTTCCCAGCAAAATGAGGAGTTTCACTGAACCAGATTTTCATTCGTTTGAAGTTAGCACTGTGAGAGAATGATAGATGAACGTATATTTTCATCGTCATGCTATTATCTCCCTACCTACAGTATAAACGGTTGTCCACTTCTATACCAAATCATATCAAACAACAAAAATCCTGGGCTCCTTCAGACAAAATTGTATATGAAGAAGGCCTGTGCTCTCATGTGTATCTACTTGGGGGCCTTGACATGAAAACCTTGTGGAAGCCCCTGTAGTAGAGTTAGAGTCTCCCCCTGGTGATAAAAGTGAAACTGCGATCTTGACATTTTGGAGCAGTTGACCTTATTTCCATTTTCCATTTATATATTTGCACTATCCAATAGTGCACAAGCATTTCCTGTTTATGTTATTGGTTGTCATTATCTCTTCCCTGTCTTTAGGCCAATGCCCACCTACCGTGTTGATGCGGATAAGGGCTTCAACTTCTCCTTGGCGGATGATTCTTTTGTCTGCCAGAAGAAGAACCACTTCCAGGTCACGGTATACGTCGGCATGCTGGGAGATCCCAAGTACATCAAGACAAGTGAAGGCCTACAGCCCATAGACTGCTTCTATCTCAAGCTCAATGGAGTAAAGGTGAGAGGAGGGGAAGTAGAGAACACAGTGAGATGTACAGTAGTGATGTGACTGACCGGGGTGATCCTCAGCTCAGCAGTGTGTATGACCATGCCACAACTAGCCTAATCACAATCTGCCTTGTTTCCCAGCTGGAGGCCATGAACCAGTCCATCAACGTGGAGCAGTCCCAGTCTGACCGCAGCAAGAGACCCTTCAAACCAGTGCTGTAAGTCTGCACTCTTTCACTGAGGCAGAAATAATACATACTGGAGGTTCTGTATGACGTCTTTGTGCTTTTTCCTTCCCCAGGGTAACTCTGCCCCCAGAGCAGGTTACCAAGGTCACAGTTGGTCGGCTCCACTTCAGCGAGACCACGGCAAATAACATGAGGAAGAAGGGCAAACCCAACCCTGACCAGAGGTAAATGATATACCATCACACGTACATGTGTGATTCAGTAGGGCCACATCGTCACGATAGATGGATAGATGGATAGATAGATAGATAGATAGATAGATAGATAGATAGATAGATAGTCACCTACTCTTGTGTTTCCTCTCCCAGGTATTTTATGCTGGTGGTGGCACTGCAGGCTCAGTCCCACAGTCAGACCTACACTGTGGCCGCTCAGGCTTCTGAGAGGATCATCGTCAGGGTAACATCTGTCAGTCTGGCCGTGTCTGTCTGTCTGCCTCCCCCAGTCAATCATATCCCCTGTGAATGTGACACCTTTTCTCATGGTCTACTGTATGCATAGCTGCCTGGAGCCACCAGTAATTGTGTTGATCTGTTTACACCATCTGTCCCTCTCCATAATTTTCTGTCTTTCCATTCCCTCTTTTTTTTGCCTGTGATCCTCAACATCAAACACTGCTGTTAGGACTTTTACTTTAAAGTAGTTTAGGAGAATGTAACTCAAGTTGCTGGTGTGGCATTCCCTGCTTGTAGTTGTTAAAAAGTGGCTTGCACTCACCACAGTTGGGAATTATAACGTTTATGCTAGTGAACTGAGTATTAGGAGAGGTATTTATGAAAGCTACGCAATCACCCCCCTGTAATTTGCTGCAGCGCTATGAGACCTATGTAAACCATTATATAATAGCTTACTGTGAGTGATTTCAAACAATTAGCTACAACCTATTAGCTCTAATAATGTAATGCCAAACCTTTATGGTTTAAGCTTAAGAGCTTAAGAGTTAAAATATTACTGTGATTTGGATGTTTTGCTGCACAGTGTATCTAATGTCTGAATATCAGTGTGTGTCTGTGCACCTCGTCCCTGGTCCTTCTGTTTCAGGCATCTAACCCAGGCCAGTTTGAGAGTGACAGCGAGGTGCTATGGCAGCGCGGCCAACTGCCAGACTCGGTCTACCACCACGGGAGAGTCGGCATCAATACGGACCGTCCGGACGAGGCCCTGGTCATCCATGGCAACCTCAAGGTCATGGGCTCCCTGGTGCACCCCTCCGACATCAGGGCCAAGGAGAATGTCCAGGAGGTCAGGATGAGGCTCAGGGTGTATGTTTATGTGTGTGTGTGTGTGTGTGTGTCTGTACATACTGTACTTGTCATCATGCCTGTGTGTCTACCCAGAATGCCCATGCTCAGCATAGATCTCTGTCTATGCAATATAAGTTTGACTTAGTGTTTTGTCTATTCACCACCTTTGATCCATACATTTTCATCTGTAACGTGGTTGTCATGGTCATATCCCCACATCTGCATGGGTGTCATTGTCATTCTGTCTGCATGTAGGTGGACACCACCGACAATTTGAAACGGATCTCTCAGATGAGGCTCGTCCATTATCACTACAAGCCTGAGTTTGCTGCCACCGTGGGCATAGAGAACACTGCAGAGACTGGTAACATATTGTGCAACTTCATAAATAACCTCTTAAAATGTTCCTTCCATCATCTCATGCACGTGTGTTAAACAAAACCTGTATATCACATGATCATCATCTTAATATTTGATCTGTCTTGGAAGTGTTTTCTGTATCTGTGTACGCCCTTAAGCTCTTGTTGCTCTTTTTCACCTCAGCACCTCTTACATCCTCTTTCCTACCTGTAGGAGTGATAGCCCAAGACGTTCAGCAGATCTTGCCTGAAGCAGTGAAGGAGGGAGGGGACGTGGTGTGTGCCAATGGAGAAACCATTCCCAACCTGTTGGTGGTCAACAAGGTAACGGACAGACACACACGCATGCTCACAGACACTACTGCCTTACACGTTGACTCACTGACAGTTATAATTCCCCTCCTCAGGACCGTATCTTCATGGAGAACGTGGGAGCAGTGAAAGAGCTGTGTAAGCTGACAGACAACCTAGAGACTCGTATAGATGAACTGGAGCGCTGGAGCCGCAAACTGGCCAAGCTCCGCCGTCTTGACAGCATGAAGAGCACCGTGAGTGGAGGCACTATCAGGTGAGAGGAATGGATAGTAATAGCTACACATATAGGACTAGGATGGGAGTTACACGTTGAGAGAATCTACTATCAGCAGAAAGGAATTCATAATTGACATTTGTTTTTTCCATCCATGTAGCCAATCAGGGAGTTATTTTAGCAGGACAGGAAGTGGCCCGCTCAGGAAGAAGACAGTCAAACCTGGCAGCAAGGTCTGTGGTGACGCTGATGTATTTACAAACTGTGTTACAAGTTGGTAATCCCTTGGGAGTGCAGCTTTTATGTACATGTTGTGTTTGGTATGATTGCAGAGCTCGGCTCCAGATCAAGGCTGCATCAGCCAGAGGTTCATGCAGGGGACCATCCTGGCACTTGTCATTGTCATGGCCTTCAGGTCAGACTGAGAAAATGTGTGGGATAGGGAGGGGTGGGGAAAAAATGAACTTGCTTCTTTCATGCCCAGTAATGGCATGATGATAGTTTTGTTTCAGAGATGTAATGGATCTTTGTTTGTTCCCGTCAGTGTCATTTCCATGTCCATTCTGTATGTGCTGACTCTTCACCATAGAGGAGATGTCACTGAGAAAGATGGGTATGTCCTTTTACGTAGTCTTCATGGTGCAGCAAATCAGTTTTCCACTTCTGTCCTTTACTATCTTTCAATATATCGTCATGTGTTCGTGCTTTTCGTAGCTATGTTTCCTCCTGTGTTCTCTACATCTCTTGGATGCCCATCTTCACTGCCACTGTCACTTTCTGTCCACCTGTCTGCCCATGGTATGCTCTCAACACCTTTCTTTCTCGCTTTTATTTATGTCATTTTCTGAGTCACTCTATCAGTATCTTATCTTTGATTGCTCAGTTGGGTGTTTCTGTTACCCTACCTGAAAGGAGGTCATGAGTCACATCTGACACGTCTGAACACCTTAAAAATCATTCATTTTTGAACATATCATTGTTTTATCTGTAGTACCCCGTTTACCTCCTGTACTATGTCCTCTGAATGGAACAGGTCCAGAGCTGCATTGGGATCCTCCCGTAAGAATTCGTACACTCCACAGTCCACCACCTCTGCACCAGGTGAATGGAGATCCTTACTAAGTAGCCAGTGAAATGAAACCACAGTAGCGAACCAGCTCACTCACAACATAGTCAGTATGTGTTCTGCTTGGATCTGCTCCCATTCTCTCGTTCTTTGTCGATTCCTGCAGCTTGCTGTTCAACCACAGCCACAAACAACCAATCAGCCACAGTTCTGTCACCGAGTAACAACCAATCCACAGCAGGTAAGAAAGCCACCCATTACATATTTTATGTTGTTGTGTATTTTTCTACAATGCACATTAATTCCCTTCCTTCTCTAGATCTAGGCAGCCTGGTCCCCACGCCAGTCACTATTAACAAGAAGGCCAAGTCAAGACTCATGGACAAGGACGGCCGCAGTAGGAACCATCTGAGTCACACTTCAGCACCCCTGTACTTTGCCAAGTCCAAAAGGCTTCCTCCTTCAAACCAGGATGGAGTGGGAGCTACCAACCGTCTGCCTAGGGGGCAGCAGCCACGCAGACAGCGCAGCGTACACACAGAGGGTAAATCAACAAACACAGTACAGTTTACAGAGTGTGTCTGTATACAACTAAATATTATGGTCATAGTTGCTCATACTGCAACTTTTTTGCTGTCACAGGAGAAAAGTTAGCTCCGTCTCTGATTGGTCTATATATCGTGGAGACGGACCAACAGATCACAGCGCAAAGATGTCCAACACCTGAGGGTTGCAGGTGTGTAAGCACTTGAATGCTACTCCACTCTTGAGCTGAAATTATGTCGTACACCATTTCTATGATGAGGGTTTGTGTGCTGACATGGTTTTTCCCAATGTTGACTCTAGCTACACAGTATCACTCCATGGGAACAGGAACTCCACTGTCTCACAAATCACTTTGCACATGACGTGAGTACACAAAGAACACGCTATCTACGTACGCATGTAACTGCAAACTCTTGCTACACACAACACTTAATAGGAAGCTTTTTCACAGAGAAGTAAAGTGTATTTAATTCATTGTAGGTCCAGTAACAGTGTGTGGGTACGACAATGTGGAGCCACCAAGGGACGCTTATGTCCTGACCACACAGAGACAGAGCTCAATGGTGGACAGAGTACTACAAAGGTACTTTTGTTTTTTTTGGTGCCACTAAGATTGTTAGTGGTTTCATCAATCATATTCCTCATTTTGCAACTAAATGTATGAGTTATCAAAACCCATTTCCCCTTATGCTGCTTAGTCTCCTGGTTGGTAATGTACTTCCTGAACTCTTCTCTCAGGGGACTCATCACCTGTGGTCAGTGCCAGTGCTGTCTTTCCAGGACGTCACCTATCACTTTCGTGTCTCTCTGTCTGTGAGTAAACCCGGCCTCTCAAATAGGAAGGGCATTCAGACACTGTAGACCCTGAGAGTGTACTTTGTAGAGTATTGTAATGAAGTGTAGTAAATCAAAGAAACCACGATAACACTTTTGGTAAAAGGTTTTCTCGTCCAAAGCATCCATGCGGCATACAAAATATTAATTGCAGTGTGTTCTTTGATTTATTCAACATTTATTGAAGGATTTAACATCCATTTTGAATTAAGATGTTGAGTGGAATTGATCAGTGAGTGTTAAGTAACGTCATTCTCCACATGCTTTCTGTTGACAGAGTGAAGTGAGTTGTGCCACTGAGGAAGAGAGTGAAACCACCACGTCATACTCTGACTACCATTTTCTCATTCAGAGCAGCTGTGTGTGAGAAGGAGGATGATGATCTGGCCCAGCGCCTTTAAAACACCCCACATTTCTTCTTTATGGTCCAATTCGTACACTGTTGTGATGGGATAGTGTTTCTCAGACTCTTGAACTTGATTTTTAAAGAGACTCATACAGTACAAACCATCTCCCACTGCTCCCCCTGTATGCCCTTCGATGTGTATATGAATTAAGACATCTCTTTTTGCTGTGATCACTGGTCGCTAAAACACTGCGTTCTATTCATTTTGTATCTCCGTCAGTGAATATCGCTTTGCGGGATGTCGGTTGAAAGTCATTGTAAATGACAACTGTATTGTGTCACTATTAACTGCTATTGCAAACAAATAATGTCTATGACTTTATAGCTCACTTTATTACTGAACACACAATGTCTTCCATACCTAACACAAGCCATAATCACTTTTTAGTGGAATGAAGTTCAAGTTTTCAAAGGAAGTGCAGGCTAGGAAAGTATTGTAGATGATCCTGCGCGTGTTTTCGTTTCGTCATGTTATCCTTTTTATCTGTGCGTACACTGAAACCAGTATCAGCTTAAAACAAGAAACTTTTCAATAGTTTTATACACTGGAGAGAAGATCATTGGCTCATTGGATCATTGGATCATTCTGCTGAAGGCCTTAGTGAATGATTGCCTACATGCATTCAAAATATACCTCACTAGTGCACACTTAGTAAATCCTGGACTTCGAATACAGGCTGCTGCAGTCTGTCAGACTAGACGGCTCACTGTCTCCTTATAAGGCATCTAACTACACACAGGTACAGAGGAGAAAATAATGTGTAGTATTTGACTTTCAAATGCTACAACAAATGGAACGTCAAATTGTTACGTAAAACAGTCGTGTGTATTCATACTAGTACACAAAAACCCTCACCGTCACTCCTAAACAAAGAGGTATTTTTAAAGAGCCCTGAATCTTAATCACGTCAGTAGCAGATTCACTGGATGTGGTAAAACTGGATAAGGAACCAAATTACTGGAAACAACGCACAGATGTGTAGAAACACTGAAAGCTCCTGGCAGCTCTTATAGTGGAATTACTATGTCCAACACTGACAATATTTCAAGAACACTGGAATAGCTTACACTGTATGTTGCTGACTTGATGAATTGCTGGTATGGCAAATGGCATATCATTTCAGGTACAGGCCCAATCATTTCTCTAAAATGGTTCATCTCAGCGCAGCAGCAACTCAAATGCTGCTTCCACTATGGTGATACCATTTTAATGACTTTATCACAAAGCTGTGTTCGGTGTGTTCAGTCACTCCAGAGAGAATAATGGATGTTATACACTGGACTGTTTCATATACTGCTCTGGACGTTTTAAACTATTTACCTGTGCCTACACAAATAAGAGTTTGCCGAGTGATAACACCTTTGATTAATATAACAATATCTGACCTGTGTATTGTAGCCTATTCTTTACAATTATCTTTTCTTGTTGTTTACTGAGTGTTACAGGATTTCTCCATGTACACCCAAACATCATGCAATATTTGATGTTTCATTTAATGGTATTGAAGCCTAGTCCTATTTTGAAATCCCACTCCATATACAGTGTTGATGTTTTCATTCAGAATGGACACCCATGATAATGAATCTCAAACATGAATCAAAATTAATTTGGAAAAACAGCCATCAGCCAAATTAATTTACCAAAATATAAAAACATTGTACAGTGCTTTCAATATGATTATTATGACTTTAATGGGTACAGTGTACTGTTTTAGCTTATTTATAATGCACCAGCTAGCATAGTGAAACCAGCGTAGCACTTTTTGCACTGTATATATGAACTGCTTTTGCTCTATCCAGTGCATCCAACTGGTTTCAAATACTCTTGTAGAACTGCATTAAATGTAACTGTATAGCTTCATTTTATAACAACCAATGCTCCTTTTTATCGGATGTGTTTTATCATATTGTTTTTATAGTTCATATTTTTGTTGTATTATCAATAATATGTTAACTTTTTGTCATGGAGCCCATTTCAGTTTCAATCAGGAATTATTAATAGGCATGTAATTGTATCACTACACTCGTGCACGCACGCGCGCACACACACACACACACACACACACACACACACCACACCACACCACACCACACCACACCACACCACACTTTTCTAAGCATTTCAAGATTTTGATTGAACTGTTTGCTCTATTTGAAAAACCCAGAACACATGCATTTTAATATCCCTGCCACTAGCTATTTTTACTTATGTCCTCCCTCATTATTGTCCCTGCTTGATTGTTGTTTTTAATTAGCCCACGTGATAATTACATTTTCAAAGTCTTTTGTCATGAACATGCTGTAATAATAAGAATGCACGCAATAAATAAAATTGTGATTGAATAAAAAAAACGTGTATTTGGTTGTCAGCTGACAACAAGTTGCTCATTCCGCCCACTAGATGGCAGCCAAAGTTTTATCATGCCTTTAGGACGTCACATAAACGTCATGAAAAACCAGGAAGAAATAGTCAGTACGTGGCCTTTTCCTCTTGGACTTAGAGAAGCAGGAGCACCGCTTCATTACAAAATGGTATAGTAACTGAATTATATGTTTATATTAAACATGTTATGTTAAATCTAATGTATGATCACATCCTATTTATTTGTAAACCTTATTTGCCATTTCCTAAGTAAAACCATTTGCTTTCTGAGTGAAAAGTGTTACTACGTTACGCAGGCTAGTTGGATTAGCTTCTCATGCATCATCAAACTCAATTGATAACGGTTCTGTCCAAACCAAACGTAATAATTATCTAACACCTTACGAATGAATAGGGCAACTCTTGGTAAAAGCTAGCTTACTTAGCTCTTGTACATTACAGTAGGCCGTTAATCTAAATGTTAGAGATATTGTATTTCTAACCTGCTTGCACCTGTCCTCTCGCTTTTGCTTGCAGGAGCTCGAGGCAATGACTAGATACACCAGCCCGGTGAACCCAGCGGTGTTCCCTCACCTCACTGTGGTCTTGTTGGCAATTGGGATGTTCTTCACGGCGTGGTTCTTTGTGTATCCTTTCAGATGCTGCGACGGTACACTCCTAGCTCCACTTATGCTATGCACAGTACAGTGCATGTGGTGAACATGGAACAACCAGATCATACCATAAGTCATTTACGGTTAAGAAATTTACAATCAGTAGAACCATGAGACCTTAAGTTGACAACATGGGTCAGACTGCTTGAAACTGAGCTACACTTTGGACACAATGGGGACTAATACTACACCTACTGCAAAAATATACCGATCAGAATGTGTCTGATGTTTGGTCTGTTTTTGCAATAGGTTTATAGACACCAAGTAAAATGTAACCTTATTCCGTTCCATGAAATGAAGATAAAACAAAACCGAGACGGGGCTTGAACCTTGCTACTGCAGCTGGATGATGGTGTCCCTGATCACTAGGCAACTCTACCAACTAAACCTCCAGCAGAGAGAACTGTGATTGGAGTTCCCACAATGTAGTATCTCCATTTTCCAGTCACATTGTGCAATTAGTGTGTCATTTAATTCTACTTGGAATACAGTTGTGAGAATGGACTAGTAACTAGTAAGCCACACTGAGGTGTTAAGCATGAGGCTCAGTATAGGACACAGAATTTGCATTGCACATAAGTGTGGGCTGGTCCTTAACCCTTTCTCAGCTATGAGGTGACTTCAACAAAATACACCAGGGATGTGTACAAAGAGTTGCTGATCTCCCTTGTGGCTTCACTCTTCATGGGCTTTGGTGTGCTATTCTTATTACTCTGGGTTGGCATATACGTATGAAGGTATGTCTAAAATCTTATGACAGGTCTAATATTTGTCTAATATTTTCAATCACTGAAAGTTTTGTGATTTTGACATTCATGATTAGCCATTTTGACTTTGTTCCCATTCCCCTTTGCTTTTTTCCAGTTTCAGGTGACTGCGCAAAAGATCAAGACCAACATTTCACATCACATGCAACAGGGACTGGATTTTGGATTAGACAGCACTGACAATATTGTGGGATCATGTGGGCTGTTTTTTTTTCACTAGTAAAGAGGAATTTGTAAAACTTTTTGTGTTGTCTCTTTCTGGGGTTGGGTCTAGTTGCTGCGACCATTGTGCAGGGATTGTAATAGCTGTATGGAAAATTGATTAGTAATTGTAGAGGGAGCAGACCTGAAGTGTACAGCACCTTATGCTGTTAACTAGAAAAGATAGGTTATTTCAGACACACTGGAATCTATTTATAGTGAGTATTTTACTAGTGGCATCTAAATCCTCAATCCCAGATTATTCTTTCGGTTAAAAATAGAGCAGTCAGTCTTTCTCACCTTGTCTCCAGGATAATACTGACTACTCTAGTGATGGATTAGATAAGGATTACTGAAGGATTATTTATTTGATAAAAACAATGCGAGCACAATTCAAAGATCCTCATTGAAAGAAAATGAATTTGATGGGCATTAAAATGCAAACTTGATACATTAAAAATGCAAACATTAGATTCCATGGGAACTAATGCCTGTCTCTTAGAAAACAGTTCTTCCCTTAACATTTGAACCACTGTCAGCATGTTAAAAAGCTCCACTTAAATTGATTCACAAAGGCCACAGATTAGCAGAATAAATCCTGATTAATACAATACTACACATGCTGTGGTTGGCTTACTTGCCACTGTAAACCATTTAACTGATTTCCTGCTTTACTACTCAGAGCCAGTAAACAGAAAGTGTTGTTGCGGTTTCTCTCCATCCCCTCTACCCCATAGTGGGATGCATCAGAGTACATTAGCATCAACAATTGCCTTATTGTAGCGTGACGCTTTATCTCTGAGACCAATCTGTCCCAAGTTGCTAAGTAAAATAAAAGTTAAAACATTCCCATGAGTCCAATTTTAGAGTAGCTGACGATGCCTAGTATTATCTTGTGAAAAAGGCCTCGCTTGGCGGATCCTTGTAGGTTTCCTCTCCAGACTCCCTTCTTCACTGACGAGCTCTGGTAAAGGCATCCCGCAACCAGAGAGAGTCCTCGTACAGCCTTGGGTCTCCCAGATACTCCGCTGTGCGTTTGTAGAAGTAATAATACAACACTGCCACTGTGCACACACGTATACTCAATTAACAACCAGATCATGATAGGACACAAACACAAAAAATGGTTATGATGGAAAATGTAAATGTAGCCTAAAGAACCAGTCACCTGTTCTCTGGAAAACAAAGAGGGTTTGAAGACCATTTGTCCATACGAAACGGTTTGACTTGATCCATCTTAGGTTCTAGACAAAAAAGAAATTAACACTTATCAGACAGTTTAGCCATAGTTACTCTCTATACAGTATACAGTAGTTATTTTCTTTGTGATGGTGGGTATTGTTGATTTCATCAATAATTCACTTACAATTTAGATACACCTACATGTGTCAGTTTTAATTTAGTGGCAACACAGCTAGCATGCAGCTGTCTTGCATGGTGTGACTGTGAGCATACCATGACCCAGCAGTGGAAGCTGACGCTGAGGGCCAGGTAGATGCTGGAGAACATCAACAGAGCCCTGAATCTCTCCAGCAGCAGGGACACCAGGCCAACCTGGAACACGTAGGTGTTGAACATCATCAGCAGGATGATGATCACGTTGAACAAGATGGCAATGTCCTGGATGCTGGAAACATTTTTAAAGGATTATTTTAGTATTTGTTTTGGTGGACAGTAGTGAAGTGTGACAGGAAAGACAGGTGACGTGAGCCAGACGGTGCGAGACTGCAGTATGTAATTTAGACCACTGATCCAAACACAAAGACACATGACCCCATCAGAAAGAGAAAGTTGGACAACATGGCTCTGGCAACTACTGTCAATGTTTGGGTAGATTGCTATGATATTACATTAGAGGATGACATGATTAATATATTAACTAAACATATTCAAATATTAAATTCAAGTTCAAGACTGTTTGTACCAAACGGGAAACGTGCAGCCTTGTAAAGCACTGCATAAAACACAACCCAGCAGTTCAGTGACTTACATGAAAAGCACAAGCTGGATGACAGGCGCTCCCCTCAGGAGTTCACTGAAGGAGTTGACAAAGAGGTCATAAGCCAGCAGTGTCAACTGGATCGACAGCACCAGTGAGTAGTTGCTAGTCTGGAGCATCTTCAGAGGCTGGTCCTGTAACCACTGACACCTGCAAATCACTGGGCTGTATAGTCTCTCTTCCTCTGGCTTTTTCTTTACACTACAACAATGCAGGTACCGGATGGTGTTTTGTGTATATTTGCCTCCTACATATTTCAGAGCACGCCCACACTGTGTAGGGATCTAGAGGCAGTCAGACACTAGTCAGTCACAACCAGTTCATTTTTATATTCAACGGTTAACTTTCCAAGCTCTTTGTCACCGTTATTCTTCACTCTGGTAAGTACCTATGTGAGGAAACGTGCTGTATTTGATCTTGTGAAAAGAGTATCTTGGTAATGACTGCAGGTATTCCTAGATATCAGATGAGGTTTTCTTGGTCTTTCCAAATGCTCCATGTTGACATCTCTCTGGAATGTCTCCTCATCTACTGTATTTCCTAAGGGAAAAAATGAGAGTAGATGTAAGTACACAGGGGGGAAAAACAACTGCCATTTTCACCTCTGACGTATACTCACAACAGTATCTCATGTCTTTATCTGTCAGCAATCACCATCTTCCCTCACCTGACAATTCCCACTCGATTCTGCCCATGTGGAGTTAATGTCCATAACTCGCATGTGTTAGCAAACTAGCTATGAAGATAAACTATGTATGTAACGTCAGCAGGATAAGGCGGTTACACAGACGCGCATGGAAAGGTCAACGATGGGATTACAGGTTAATTTTCACTTAAGCAGACACCACCATCACTGTTTTGTTGTTGCACACGCCTATTCTGGTACGCAACTAGCCTAAATATCTTACGTATTCATCCGCGCAGAACAAAACTGGACACAGATAATGTAACGTTACAGACTAAGCTTTCACAGTCGTTTTCCACTACTAATCACTTTGCTGGCAGTATCCCAGTCACAGATTGCAACTTCGAGGAATTAATTCTGGGCCAACCACGTTTGCTAACGTTAGCCTCAGCATTATTGTTACTGGTGCATCTAGTGTAAACTAGCTTTCTGAAATAACATCTAGCCAGCACCCTCTTACCAATAAAGTGTAGATAAGAATAATAATTTACCTGGATTATATACTAGAGTCAATACGATGCACGAATTCCTGATTTTATCCGCAAATAACGTTGACCACAGAGCTTCGAGGGCTTTTCAGCGGTAACTTTTGTATTTCCATGGTAACGCTACTTCTTACCATGTAACTCCTAATAACAGACCCATAGATCGTTGGCATCTTAACCAAAAATAATGCTTTGCGAAGTTTAGGAGCTACTTTACATCGTAAATGTATTGTTGTCCAGACTCTGGCATTCGCTAAATGTAATTAAAAATAACATTCATTTGAAAACAAAAAATACATTTGATAAAACTTGTGTACGATTTGTGGGCTACACTAAACTTTACGGTAGAAAACCATAACATGCTCCACACTGCCACCGAGTGGCGGGAGCAGGTACTTGGTTGAATAAAAGTGAGCTGATCAAAGGTAGTGGACACCTGCGTTCATTGCCCTGTAGGTACGTAACTTTTTACAACTTCGCTTAACTGACATTAGATCTAGTAATGCGAGTTATTTAGAAATTACGAGTCAACACTTTTTTCCCGCTCTTGAACAATGACAACCTTATAACTGTGTTATGAATATGTGGGTTTATTTTCTCTTTCAATAACGCGTCAGTACATTGCTTCATTCTTCGATATGGTTCCTTAAGCTAACGTAACATTACTCCTAACTAAGATGTATTATTTAGCCTATTGTAGTTTCCTAAGTTGTATTTCATTCAACCATATGTTACTTTTGCAAGCATAAAACTTTGATTATCTTCATAACATATCCTATTAGCCTTTTGAATCGCAGTTTTATCACCATTGCTGATAACGCACAGCGTTTTCATGCAACATAATTCGTTAACTTCTGTGCTGTCAGATAGATAGCTATAATATAGTCCAATATTGCCTCTAGATTTATCTCAGAAAGTCAGGGCGACCTTCTAATGTGTGACTGGCCACAATATTAAATCTACTGTATGGTTCGTACAGTGTTAGTTGTGTCACTATTACAACAACACACTTCCCCTGTCTGTGAGAGCAACTCCACTTTGCAATCTGCACCGATCTTTGCAAAATAGTGTGCTAGGTGAGTAAGTTTATTTGACCTTTGGTGTGGCTGTTTCCTGCGTGGGAGCTCGGTTTGACATATTAAACCCATAACACAACTGTTTATATAACCCCCTTATCTGGAATGTTAGCCTGTCACTTGTGTTATAATAAAGTTTGGGATGTTTCCTAGATCACCAACATGTTGTACTAGCCATTATCAGAATGTTTTCTGTATGAAGGATGGGAGAGAGAGTGAGAATATTTCATGCTACAAAAGTCATGAACATGATTTCAATGCACAAGAAAACCCTGAATCTTTTGTGTATTTTTTGAAACATTTGATCTGACTTATTGAAACAAAGCTTTTATGTGTTGATCTGTGGCGTATGATTGTTCTTACTGTGTATAACTATAGAAACACCTTAATTTAAAAGATGTATGATGGCTGTATTCATCATAAATCACTGTGTTATGGACATCCAAGGAGATAAAGTAGTCCCATAGTTCAGAATTGTTTGCAATTAAAATAGTTTTGTCAATGCAAACAAATGCAAATGGTATATTTGCCTCTCCTTTCACCCGACATTCTGCCCTCCCCTCTGAGTACACAGTAACCCTCCACACATGACACCATCCTGTTTTCTAACATCTACATCCTGGTACAGAGTCAAGGACAGTGCTGGCTGCAGAGCAATATATTACCTAAATGTTTGTCCATCCAAAACAACAGGGCAAATTGTTCCTGAGAACTTCCTGAAAATGAAGATGACTGGTTGTACGGTTCCTAGCCTAGGCTTTATGAGACACTCAGCCTAGGGCATTATATCCCCATTAAAAACGCACTGTTCTACTAATTGTTGAAGTAGGCTAAATTTCTCAGGTGGGTGACATGGCCAACACCTGATCACACCAGCTGTAGATAATGTGTACAGTCACAGCCCAGTTTGCTCTGCACTTCATGTTTGACAAGGGAGGTCCTGTAACTTAGCGTCACACGATATCTTCCTCAGTATTAAGAGAGAAGATGCAAAGTGTCATTTAATTTTTTCCATTTCATTAGGAAGTGAAACGGGAATGTCTCTCCGAGTTTAATGAGGCTACAAACATTGCTGTGCAGGCTCTGTGATGTATTAAGCAGAAATAACTAACTAAAATATGAAATATTAAGAGCCTTCACATGACTCTCCAGATCATTGCAGTAGGTGAAGTGTATGAAGCATGAAACTAAAATGACAAACTAAAATGTTAACAGGTACATAGCCAATGCTTAATGACAGACATTACTCCACCCGTATCTGTCCGCCTCTTTACAGCAATGGCTAACTGGCTGAACGATGGTGAAGTGTTGGTGGGGCAAGGTAGCGGTGAGACGTTGAGCCCCAGACAGAGGAGCATCCCAGCGGGGAGCCCCAGGTCAGGCTTTGGACGTAGAGTGATGGCTTCACCCGGCACCAGGGAAGCCATGCCAGGAGCTCTGCAGCCAGAAACCATGAGCAAGGCCAGGGAGCTGTTTGTGCTGTGTGATAAAGAGGGGAAGGGATTCATTACAAAGTTGGATATGCAGGTGAGCAGCTAGTGGAAGAACAACAAAACTAAGGCTAATTATGAAATTGTCAGTGTTAATGTTCTTCTCTTTTATGGTTAGAGACTACAAGGGGAGTTACCTCTGTCCCCAGAACAGCTGGAGACAGTGTTTGAGAGCCTTGACCGAGATAGTAATGGATTCCTCACCCCCGTTGAGTTTAACACAGG
The DNA here is from genome assembly GCA_900660455.1 of Gephyroberyx darwinii. Lineage (NCBI taxonomy): Eukaryota > Metazoa > Chordata > Actinopteri > Trachichthyiformes > Trachichthyidae > Gephyroberyx > Gephyroberyx darwinii. The sequence goes on along the minus strand of CABFOQ010026736.1, from coordinate 4,925 downwards.
GCTTGGTGAGTGTACGCCTTGTTGACTTATGTCATGATACCCCTTATTTGCTAATGCTTTGAGACTGATATTCAGACAGTCTTCCATTCATTCACAAATACCCGTTGTCCAATTTCTCTGTGCCTCTCTGCCTGCGGCACAGGGGAGTTGGTGGGGCAGGAGGAGACCATGGAGCAGAGTCAAGACGAGGCAGAGGAGAATAAGGAGCAGGTAGACTGGACCCAGGACCCCAGCGGAATCAAATTTATAAACACACTGATGGAGCTAGGCGCTGACAAACTCTTCAAAGAGTAAGACCACTGTCACAAGATGATTGGTATTAGTTACATACAGACTGTTCAGATGCTTCTAAAGTTTCCGCATTGATGTTTACAGTTACAGCTTTTTTTTTTACAATTGCTAACAAGCGTTTACCTATACTTAAGATACTTCTAAAGATACTTCTAAACTCTTAACACAGCAACACACCTACATCACACAGTTAGCCAAATAGTTAATTTTCTCCTCAAAACCACATTTTGTTCAATAAATACCAACTCTACATTTCAAAATGCGAAACACCTTTCTCTACATAGACTAACTCTATCAAAACATGGCAAACCCGACTCAATATCACATCATTCTTTCAAAACACGAGCACATGTTTTCTATCCAAGAGGAACATATAGTCAATCATAGCACAACGACTTTTAAAATACTAACAATTGATGGCATTGTTTCATGTTTCAGTTCTACCTGTATACAATAGACAATATGAAATCCATAGTTTTTTATAATTCAGTTGCCTTTTACTGTAAACCACTCAAAAAATAGTAAGTGACAGAATTGCTGCAGTAAAAGCTTTATTAGCAACATGAAGTTGCTGCCAGTGATCAACAAAAAATCCAACATACATGGCCTCTGGTTCCAAATGTGTAAAATGTGTTCTGTGCCTTTTTTTACTGTATTTGTAAAAAAGGCGCAGAAGGGAAAAAACACAAAAATGCACAATCCTGTTGTAATCTCTGATTGAGATTGGAATCAGCTGTGGTTGGTCTGTTTTACACAACTTACATAAATCAGCTATTTCTCAATGTTTCAATGATCTATTCATTCAAAAATGCTTCCCAGCTGTTTCAATATAGCTTTTGAGCTGCTGTTGTTGCAGAAGTAGAGGCTTTATACTACATTTAAGGTTTTGAACATTAGGTTTTCATTTCTGGCATGCTGTGTGCAAGCATTCGTAAATAAGACAAGAAAGATCCATAATTTTGGTATTGGGTAAGCTTGTATGTAAAGAAAATGTAAGCATTTTAGAAATGTGTTAATTGACTGCATATTCTGTGAAAACAACATGAATTGTGTAATGGTATGGTCCACAACAGACGGATGTTGTGCTAATTGTGTTTAGAGTTTTGAAAATGTGACTACAGATTGGACAAAAGGATGTTAGTGTCACCTTCAAACTGCAGTTTGAAGGTGAAGTCTCAGCGGTTTATGATATGAAACATTGAGCACATGTTTGCCCCTGAGGCAACCCAGTTGAAAAAGGGCAGAATACTGTCTCCTTTGTTATTTTATTGTAATATTTTCACATACATTTCTATTCCAGTTCGATACAATAAATTACTTGGTGTATATATCTCTATATTTTAAGCAATTTCACTTTTTGCACAATGAAGATGCTTGTTGCACTTGGATCTACTGGATGTAGGTATATTATGTGAGTGTTGTTGTGCTGTTAGGGGTAATTGTCCTCAATCATTGTATCAGTTAATGTTGAGTTTTGTCATGCTGTGCTGTGTGTCAGTCAGTGGGAGTTATGTTCTCTATGGTGCGAGCTCCAGAGAGACAGACCAGAGCTGATGAGTGTCCTGGAGGAAATCCTGGCCCACGCTGTGTCGCATCTACAGGACTCTCTCAGAGAAAGAGACAGTCTGGAACAAGCTCTACGCAGGTTCCTGCCAACTTGTCTTCTGCACATGGAACACTATATCCATTCATATTGCTTCTGCCTTATGGGTCTAACTGTGGGTGTTCAGATTGTTAAGTTTACTATTAATGTTTTATTCTGCCTTGTTTTGTTTCAGGCGTGAGAGTGAACATGATCAGGTTGTTCGATCCATATATGAAGAAATGGAATATCAAGTCAGGGAGGAGAGAGAGAAACAGCTATCTCAGGTAGAGACACACTATCTAACCCAACTCTGTGTTACTTTGCAATTTCTATAACTATTGTATTCTATGTATTTACTGTTAAATAAAGGACAATATTAGACAGTGGGACAGAGGGAAACAACTTGAGGAGGAGCTGAAGCTGCGGGAGCAAGAGCTAGAGAGTACACTGATCAAGGAGAGAAAGGTAGGCATCCAGGTGGTATTATGGTATTTATGCTGCTTTTAAATAGTCCATCAGCTCATTTTGTCTCATTCATTGAACTATCTTTGTACTAAGCTGGAGACCAGACTCCAGCAGCTGAGCTACGAGCACGCAAACATCAAGGAGCAGAACCAGCAAATGCAGAGCCTCAACCTCAAGTTACATGAAAAGCTAGAGACCAGTAGAGAGGAGCTCCAGACCGCCCTGGCCCAGCTCGACCTCATTCAGCTCAACACTGTTCAGGAGCAAATGGCCAAACATAGGTAAGGGGATAACGGCAGAGATAGTTGGCGAATTATCACAACAATTATATTGAAAATATTGGACACCTGTTGTCCTTGTTATATAATGGAAATCAAGAGTTAATTTGAATCTTATATTTGCCTCACTTTAGAAATGTGATGAAGGTGTCTAGGAACATGCAGAAAGAGAAGGATAGTCTCTTGAGACAACTAGCGCTATTGAGGTAAGTCTTTGAGGTAAGAAAGTACATATGCTTTCAGCCTATTTCAAAACTTAAAGGTCATTATTTGTTAAAATGAAAGAAATCCCCCAACAAGACTTTGTGTCAAAATTCCAGCCTGAATATTTCTCTGTATGTCTGTTCATTCACCACTGACCGGTCTAAACACGGGCAATCCAGCATGGCAATGGTGCTAAATGATGTTCTCTTTTCATCTCAGGGATATGAACAAAAGGCTGCGAGATGAGAAAGACACCTGCCAGTCTCAGAAGAGGGTTAGTCATAGACACTTTGTCCTTTCTCCTTTGCCATTAATTTATAATCTCCGTGGAGATCCTTGTACCTCAAAGACACAGCAGGTATATCGATACTAAGCTAAGTCATTGAATGGCCTCATGCTTTCTTCCATCATCTGGACAATGATTATTTATGTCGGCAGCTTTTATTGTTTGCTTATTGTTTTGAATTGTGACGATGTCCTTTCCACTGTTTTGGAGTTTTCTGTGTAAGCTATGCTGTTCTCAGTAGATATGGTCAGTGACCTGAACAATTTTGTTGACAAGAGATTTGTTTTGTCCTGTGTCAATTTAAAGGAAAGACTATTATATGTTTATTAGTGATTCATAGTATTATTTATCTAGATGAACTTATATTTTATATTTATCACATTTCTCAAAGGAGCGCTAATCTAGAATCTCTCACCAGATCCTCTTGAATATCCCATACTCTCGCCTTGAGAAAATTGATGAATATTGCGTACTTCTTCTTCTTTCTTACAAAATAATATTTGATATCGAGTGTAGATATAATAGCTGTTTTGTGGGTTTGAACAAGAATTTTAAGTTTGTGAACAAAGTCAAGACAAGCCAATACAAAGGACAAAGAACACGTTCAAGGAAATTGTAATGTTTATAACACAATGAACACCTGTTGTTTATTTCTTGTATTTTGCAGTAGAATAAATGTCACGTTGGACTGAGTTCTTGTTTTTATACTTTCATATTGAATCATTGGAGTAACATGCTTGAAACAACTAGTATTACTGCAGAGAAGAAGATATTCATGTCAGTTTATGTTCAAAAGATCAAAGCACACCCACGTATTGAAGACTATAAAACTTAATGCTACTCATTTCTTTTGCCTCACTCTCCACAAAACCTTTTTAGAATCCTAATGTCAGAAAGACTTTGCAGAAGAAAGGGTCAATCATAGGTAACTACTTACCGCAAGACAATCCAATGAAAAGGTTTGTATGACCAATAACGTTTGACGTTCTTTATTTTTATACACACACCGATCAGCCATAACATTAAAACCACCTGCCTAATATTGTGTAGGTCCCCCTCCTGCTGCCAAAACAGCTCTGACTCCACAGCTCTGACTCATGGACTCCACCAGACCTCTGAAGGTGTCCTGTGGTATCTGGCACCAAGACGTTAGCAGCAGATCCTTTAAGTCCTGTAAGTTGCAAGGTGGGGCCTCCATGGATCGGACTTGTTTTTCCAGTACATCCCACAGATGCTCCATCGGATTGAGATCTGGGGAATTTGGAGGCCAAGTCAACACCTTGAACTCTTTGTCATATTCCTCAAACCATTCCTGAACATTTTTTGCAGTGTGGCAGGATGCATCATCCTGCTGAAAGAGGCCACTGCCATCAGGGAATACCGTTGCCATGAATGGGTGTACTTGGTCTGCAACAATGTTTAGATAGGTGGTACGTGTAAAAGTAACACCCACATGAATGCCAGGACCCAAGGTTTCCCAGCAGAACATTGCCCAGAGCATCACACTGCCTCCACCGAATTGCCTTCTTCCCATAGTGCATCCTGGTGCCATCGGTAAACGACACACACGCACCCAGCCATCTACATGATGTAAAGGAAAACGTGATTCATCAGACCAGGCCACCTTCTTCCATTGCTCCATGGTCCAGTTCTGATGCTCACATGCCCATTGTAGGTGCTTTCGGCATTGGATAGGGGTCAGCATGGGCACTCTGACCGGTCTGCAGCTACACAGCCCCATACGCAGCAAGCTGCGATGCACTGTGTGTTCTGACACCTTTCTATCATAGCCAGCATTAACTTTTTCAGCAATTTG
>CABFOQ010026735.1:18308-33638 GCA_900660455.1 Gephyroberyx darwinii | reverse complement strand
GCATCACTTCTTGGTACGGCAGCTGCTCCGCCCAGGACCGCAAGGTCCTACAAAGGGTGGTGAAAACTGCCCAGACCATCACGGGCAGGGTGCTGCCGACCCTGGACAACATCTACCTCACCCGATGCCTGAGAAAGGCCCATAAAATCATTAAGGACCCCAGTCACCCTGCACACTCACTGTTCACCCTGCTACCGTTTGGCAGACGGTACAGGAGCGGTCAGTCACGCACTTCACGACTGAAGAACAGCTTCTACTTACAGGCCATCAGGCTACTGAACCGCTGAACTATAACTATACCTCATACCCACGTCACTTTATGAACAATACTTATATGCACATGCACTTTATACCTGCACATCTGTATCTCTAGATCATTCTTGTTTACCAAACCTGCTGCTCGCATATCCATACATTCTCTTTCTATTCTAGTTTAGCCCTTAACCTGTTCCATTGCTACTTTTATTTTATTCTATTTTCACACACACTTTCATATTTGCCACATATTTTTTATATTTATTTATCTAATTCTATTATAAATACTGTTGCTTATCTTGAAGTACACTGCTGTTAATACTGGTAAATGTTAAATATTTTATTGTAGTTACTTTTTATTTTATTGTTGTTTTTTTGCACAATTGGAAGCATTGCCAGTTTTCACTTCACTGCACATCCTGCATGTGTGTGTGACAAATAAAGTTCTTGAATCTTGACAGATGAGACACCAAAAGAGCTACTGGAGAGGTGAAGAAGAGGAGAGTATCAGATAGACAGATAAGACACAGTTAACACAGTTGGTCACAGTTCAAAAGGAGCCCTTGTCACACAATAGAAGCAGAAGCTATGAGACCAGGGTTGGTCCATTTTCAAAATTGAACAAAGCACAATACAGCATATGACTGCTTCATCAATGTCAAGGCTCTTATTTTTTCTTAGGGTTTTACTCCTGCTGCTGAAAAAAATAATAACGAAGTTGAATGAGACTCAGATTGCTCTCATTCTGTTCATTTTGATTTCATGTTGTGAAAGCCAGCCTACACCTGACCAAACCTTTTGGTAGAGCACAGTGTCTCACATCTTATCATTTTACTCTGAAATAACTAATAATAATAATTAATAATTGTCAGGTGAAAATCTAAAGATTTCTGGGCTGGGCGAAGCCCCCGATGTTTCAAGATCCTAACAACGCCTCTGCATGTAGCTGATATATGTTAACATATTCGCATGTGGCTGGCTTTGTGTTAATGTTTTTCATGTGTGGCTGGCATGTTGTTGGTGATTTAAAGCTGCATTATGTAACTTCTATGTAAAAATACAAGCACCTTATCAGTCTAGTTCATGAAGTGGGGCTGCACCAGAGAAGACTGGCCCCTCCCATTTCATTGAGCCACTGTACATTCGCTCCATTCACCCCAATGAAGTTTTGGGGTTGGGTAGGTACACTGGCAGGAAAGTTTTCTCTGAGCACGGAAAGTGATGAATCGAAACTTACGAGCTGAATACACACTGCTCTGAAACAGCAGTCAGTGAGCTAGCACCTTGGCTATGGCTACTGAAAGCTGGATTCACTGAGTGAAGATGACTGAAGCTGCTAACAAAGCTTCAAACAGTTACCTCTCACTGCCACTTGGGGCCACCAACAACTAACTTACATAAAGTTACATAGTGCAGGTTTAACATGTTATTGATGTGTGGTTGACATGTTGATGTGGTAACACATTTTTCTCCAGAATCTGTCTAATGAAGAGCAGGTGGTTGTGATCCATGCCAGGACTGTACTCACACTGGCAGAGAAGGTAATTCATGAACAGGCTATGCATCTAACAAACTAACTATCTGACTAACTGACCAGATTGTTACCTATCTACTATCCAACTAACTATCTGACTGAGGGACTTCCGGGACACGATGCTTCCCAGCCTCTCCAGGTGGTAATAAGCCTTTTGGAGCAAGTCTATGATGGTATTGTCTTTATTTCTCACATAGCAGTAAAGTTGAGTTGATCTTGACATATTCTGGGTCTGGGTCATATTCTTTTATTCATTTCATTCAGTGTTATCTGACTTAATAACACTGGTTTTGAGGTGAAATCATCCCAGAGGAGGATGCCCCTGGATGCCCCTACATGATATAGCTTTGCACTTCCTACCACCCCAGTTGGAAAAAGACATAGGGGAAACACCATTGCAGAGTTTGAGTTGAACATGTAAGACTGGATCAAGCATATGACCTTAGTAAAACAATTGAAAGGTTTATGTTTTGTAGAATGGGGATAGTAGAAGCATGCGTTGGGATATTGAGCTTAATGTCATTGGATCCAACATGAAAAACATTTAAGGAATACCTTTCCCTCCGCTTCCCTCCCCGAACAAGGGTCCAAGGGTCCAAGGCACGTTGAGCAGGCCAAACTCCTGGGCTTTGCTCCAAGCTTCACTGCCCTGGGATGAGTGCAGTAGTCCAGTTAGTTAGCAGCAAGCTAATCATATAATAAAATATAATAAATTCTATTGCAGCATCACTTGACATAAGTCTGATGGACACCAGACCTGGTAGCCAGATCCAGCTTTTACTTTAAGACTATCTGTAATTTAACTGTATCTGTAACTATCAGTAATATGTACAGCACGTGTAAAGTTCAATTCCTTTTAATCATCAGAAATACAGGTCATCCACCTCTGGACAATCAAACAAGGTAATGGGTCTCCCTGGTGGGAACCTTTCATCTACTGAGAGTCTCAAGTCTCAAGTGGCCAGACTCTAATCTGTTAATTATTTCTTAAATAACATAAGGCACTGTTGATTTTGTAATTATAACTTTTAGATTACTTAAGTCAAATGAAAATTAAACTGTGTGTTATGGCAGCTGGTCCATCTGAATAAGACAATAAGACAATACTCAATACTGTAAGACAATACTGAACACAGGAAAGGAGGTGCAGTTTAAGTTGTTCTCATAGTATTTGGTCTAAATTACGTGTAATCACACAAACACAGACTGAGACTTGGGCAGAGTTGTATGAGCATGCAGCTACTTCTACATTAGCTGGCAAACTACAGCATGACTTCCCCATGTTGTTAGTCTACATTAGCTCTCTGACTGAACAGCTACAGCCATGATCACACTCAACATGTGAGAAAATACAAAGAAACAGCTGCATCTGCAGGCCATTCAGGGTAGCTCTCTACATACATGCCCACATGATCTACATACCTAGAGTATACCTGTCTAGCTTTTTACCGTGTTATCTATACCTAGCTAACTAACTACTGGTCCTCACACTGTCAGAGAAGTTAAGGCATGAATGACCTAACATCCTACTGAACCAGCTGACTGGCTGGTAAACCATAACCTAAGTATTTTCTGTCTGTCTCTCTGTCTGTGGTCAGTGGCTGGAGTCCATTGAAGTGACTAAGTCTGCTCTGCAACAGAAGATGTTGGACATTGAGAGTGAGAAGGTGCACAAAGCTTTGTTTTGTATTGTTAGATTTCTGTGTGATTAAATATTAGATAGTGATTGAATATTAGTTCATATAGAGTGACAGTAAAGCTGGGAAGAAGCCTTATTTCAGCCTAATTAATAATAATAATAATAATAATAATAATAATAGTAATAATAATTATAATAATAATAATAGTAATAATAATAATAATAATAAGAAGAAGAAGCCTGTTAGCTTGTTACCATTTTGCTGCTACTGGAGAAACCAGCATGTTGGCTCACCACCAGAACATGCTGCTGCCAACAGAATACACCTGTCATGAGGTTGCTACAGTGACAAAACTTGTATGTGTGTGTGTGTGTTTCAGGATTTATTCAGTAAACAGAAGGGCTACCTGGATGAAGAGCTGGACTACAGGAAACAGTCAATGGACCAGGCTCATAAGGTCAGTATTACAAACTACCTACACAACTGACTATGACTGACTGCTTACTTTTCACTATCTGTAGACAGAAGTTTGGGTTTGTTGACACTAATTCCCTTTGTTAAACTCCTTTTATGGATCCATAAACACCAGTTCATTGCATTCTCCCCACTTTCCATTATCCAGAGGGATGGGTCAAGGCTGTCCACTGTCTCCCATAGTCTTTGCACTGTGATGGCTCCCCTCTCCATTGGTCTTAGAACATCTTCCAAGCTGCATGGTATTTCCTGATATGGTATAGAATGGTGACCTTCAACCATATCCAGGTTTTCATTCCAACCAAACACTAAGGCAGCTTATTTCACATTACTGACCAATTTAGGTTATCATTCAACTTCAGCCTTTTTCTACAATGTGATACAGTAGTTTTAGTTATAACTTCCATACAGTGTTGGCCTCATTACTCAAAAAATCTATTACACTACATGACCAAAAGTATGTGGACACCTGCCCGTGAAACATCTCATTCCAAAATCATCAGAAATCAATCAGAAATTTCCCCCCAGGGATTAATAAAGTACCTACCTACCTAATGTAGAGTTGGTCCACCCTTTGCTGCTCTAACAGCCTCCACCCAACTTGGCGGCTTTCCACTAGATGTTGGATCATTGCTGCTGATCTTTCACTCGAGGTGGGATCATCGCTGATGATCTGCTTCCATTCTGCTACAACAGCATCAGTGAGGTCGGGACTGATGCTCGGTGATGAAGTCTGGCTCGCGGTCAGTCCACTTCATCCCAGAGGTGTTGGATGAGGTTGAGGTCAGGGCTCAGAGATTGTTTCATTTTCGGCTGTGCACCTTGAAAAAAAGCCAATGAATGTAAACGTATCAATCTCAAATCGCCGTGCAACATGTCCTTTAGGTATGACAAAAATAAATGCAGGGATGGAGGTTGCCTTATTAAACAATTTATTTCTCTGGTTGGTAACTGTAATATTGTTACTGAAATTGAAATATTAGTTTGTTACACTACTTGTTACTGGGGAAAGTAAGTATATTACTGGCATTACTGAATAACGCGTTACCAACCGTAATTGCATCCATAAATGCCCTGAGGGGTTGGAAATCATTGCCCACCTAACACCTACTTTGATTACCTCTATTGCCATTGTGAAGGTAGAGGGGGAATTGTGCACCCTGCCATGTTCCCCATCTCCAGATGCATTCATGCCATTGTAAATTCCGCTGTTGAGAAGCATATCTGAATATCCTGAAAATATACCCTGACCAGATTTTCAATGATGGTTGGGATTCTAAAAAGGAAATCTATAGCACCACAACTTATGTGACACTAAGTCAAAGGCATAAGCAAGGTCCAAAAAATACCACATGGAGATCTCTTTTCTCTTGCTAGGCAGAGCTGAATTTATCAGATCGTGCTTGTGTGCTCTAACCAAGCCTGGCATCCCAACATTTTGCACTGTTGTGTCAATTAATTCCAAGTACTTTGACAGTGTGCCACCACACAAACCACTCTAATAACCACCAAATCATTTCTCTTTCGGAATGAAAATCCTTCCTGCTGTACACTCTAGGAATAAACTGTTTCTACCATGCTGTTTCATAGTCTACAGTACAAAGGTGCTGAAACAGCGGGAAAAATTAACTCCTGTGTGTCTTAATTGATCATACAATTTCAAGTACACAGCCCATCTCAAACTGTAAAGATGATTTCTCTATACTCACATTCTTGAGAAGTACATTCTCCCCAAGACAAGTTGGGAAGAATGAAGAAGATTATCTTTGATAATCACCTTTGGTGTTTCTAATTCAAATTTACTTTGTTTCCACTGTTAGAGGTTAAAGAACAGAAGCTCTGTCTGTCTCTTGCTCTCTTCTCATCTGTCTGTCTGTCTGTCTGTCTGTCTGTCTGTCTCTCTGTTCAGAGGATCCTGGAACTGGAAGCCATGTTGTTTGAGGCTCTGCAGCAGGAAGAGGGATCCAGAATGGAGGGATTGAAGATGGAGGGGGGTCGTCTGTCTGAAGCACTAACAGAGGAAGAGAGGGAAGGGCTTAGAAGAGCCATGGAGCAATGGAAAAGAGCAGTGATGGGCGAGCTAAGAGAGAGAGACTCACAGATTCTCAGAGAGAGAATGGACTTACTGCAGCATGCACAACAGGTAAACCATTAGTCATCATGCTGCAAGTGGAAATGAACATGGCAGAGTGCATGTGGTCAAAATGGTTTGAGAGTCTTATGCAAGGTTGTATGAGACCTGAACGTTTTCAGGCACAGGTTGATGAGGACAGGGTACAGTGGTAAAGAAAATAGGGTGGGTGGGGTTAACAAGGGGATCAATAGCAATGAACAACCTGGGATTGTGTTGATTAGCTCAAAATACTACAATTTGCAAACAGTCCTAACAGTACACGTATGGTATTTAATAACGTAAAGCACATTTAAATACAATACATTGGTGATCTTCCAAAACTAGAGAGCATATATTCATATATTTCTTTCTTTCTTTCTTTCTTTCTAAAAACTAAGGTATAGTTATGGCTTGGGTCAGAAACATGCTGTTTTAAATTAAAAGATTCAGTAATGTTTAAAACTTCAGTAGCAAGGCCATTTGATGTATTATCAATGTGGATGTTAAAATCACCAGCAACAATGATTTTGTCATAATGATAAATTCAGGCCAGATGCTAGCATTAGCTTTAGGGGGCAATAAATACAAAATCTGTTCATTGCTGGGGGCTACATCTAAGTGACAGCTAGCCTCCACCACACCTCTAGTCCTGGGACAGATGAATCATAGTGAGGGGAGTCAACCAGCTGGCTGTGCTCACTGGGCTCCAACCAGGTCTCAGTCACAACCGGAAAGTGTAGGTTTGTAGACGCAATAAAATAATTTAAAATTAAAGTCTTATTGTTGAGTGATCTCACATTAAGAAGACCCAGCACATCATAGCAACATCATAGCGTCATAGCAATGGGATACAAGAGGTGGGGGTTCTTAAGACAAAGTTTGTTAGGATACAGTTTTTTATTATATCAGTTCATTCCTGAATACGTAGCCATGATGATGTCGGTAACACACAGATAACTGTCCATAAATTCCACCCTGGTGTAAAAGCTTTCCCAGCAAAAACTATTCATGAATGTCCAAAGAAATCCCAAGCAGCTCAAAAAGAAAAACCCAAAAGTAATCCGCCATAACTCTTGATCAAGAAAATGCAACAAAATGTATTGGTCTTACTGGTTCCGTGTCATCCTCAAAACTATAGTCCATAACTCCAGTTGAAACGAAAATATCAAGTCTCTCCTGGCCAGCTGAATGTCCCAAAAGTCCCGGTGGCTTGGATGCATGCTATGCACCCTTACCTTACCTTACTTCACCTGCTAGGCCTCTAAACCAGCTTGGTTTCCTAGCAAAACTCCTCTGTTGCCAGCATGGCCCTCCTTTGTCTCCTCTCCCAAAATGGCCGCCCTACCTCCTAAATGCCTTCCCACAGGAAGTGCTCAGGCGAGGTGAGGTGTGCAAAAACAGGAAACATTACCCCCTATGCAATACCTGCATCCTAATAAATACCAACTACAAAACAAAACCAACAAAACAAATAGTGGAAAACCAGAAATGGAACCTGGTTGGTTACATTCAGCGGTTTATCACATCGACAGTCTGTGGCACAGTAACAGGAGGGCAGTGAACAAAAGGATGTATTTGCATTTGTATAAAAGGTTGCTTTTAATTTAAGTGTATGTTCAGAGATCAGAGTGAGTTCTCTGTTGCATGGACATATGGTAGAGTGATATGGGATCAGATTACTCTCAATCGGTGTTGTAGTCAAGACCACCTAAACTGAGACCAAGTCATGACCAAGACCAGAGTGTATCGAGATCGAGACAAGACCAGGACTTTGAGGGGTTGAGACCAAGTCAAGACCAAGACCAAGGCAGGGTGAGACCGAGTCAAGACCAAGATTTTGAGGGGTTGAGACCAAGTCAAGACCAAGACCAAGGCAGGGCGAGACCGAGTCAAGACCAAGACCAGACCAGTGCGAGTCCCATACTGCATGACACACTTACAATAAAATGTGGAACATGTGAACCATAAGCTCCTCAAATTGATCTGAAAGATCCACATTCCCATAAAAACACCCACAGAAAACAAACGAAGATTCCTCTTCATTCACCTCTTTTATTGCCATATATATATATATATACATATATATATGTGTGTGTATATAAGTGTACCATGAGAAATGTCTTGATAAAATAATCAAAACCCATTGCAGAGGTGAATTTTATGTGGGAATTTTCGATTGTTTTCTATGAGCAAACAAATACAAACAAACACTAAGGAGCTGAAATCAACTTATGGCCAAACCAGTTCATTTTCTAAACCATAACATGAAACAACAATAGTATTTAAGGTGATTAAACTTCCACGGAAAGGGGATGGATGTGTATCTAACACCCAGTGTGGGGAAGATTGAGCGAGCCAGAGAAAGAGGAGCTCACGACACTCAAAACACACAAGCACAAGGGTTTGATTAGGTAAAGTTATATTTGATCTGCAACTGTGTATTCAAACTCAACATCAGCTCTTAACAGTAACGTGTTGTGTGCTTATGGCAAAGCAGCCCATGATTCGGTCTCTACTCTCTGCTGTCACATCTCTAGCTCTCTCACCCAAGCGAGAGAGCGGTACTGCGGCGTGTAGTGTTCATGTCGGAGCTGATATTATGCTGATGTTAACAAATAAATCAGACAATGCACAGGAAATTTAGTGATTTCAAGACCGAGTAAAAATGCGGTCGAGTACTTCAACACTCTCTCAATATTCACAAACACTAAATGATTCATAAATTTATTTTGCGATTTATATATAAATGACTCTGTTCACAAATATATTTTTCAATGCACACACAAATATGTCTCGTTTTAAATAAATCCACAAATTTTAAAAAATCCACAAATATACATAGCTAAAAAAAATGTCATCTAAAACATATTTCAATGTTGTTATATTTATTTACAGACTGTCGAAACTGCATTTACAAACTGCCAGATTTGTGTGAACTTCATTACATTTGTGTGAGAGTTCCCTGACTTGGTTAGATGGACTTTCTCTGTAGTCTATCAGATGTCTCTTTCCATTTCGGCCAATCACACTAGCCTGTGATTCAATGTCGCGTTCATGATATTGTAATGACCAATATTGGGGGGCTGGAGCCTATCCCAGCATGCATTGGGCAGAAGACAGGAAAACACCCTGGACAGGTCGCCAGTCCATCACAGGACGAACAGTGAAGACAGACCAACACACTCTGGACTGTGGGAGGAAACCCCTGCAGGGAGAACATGCCAACTCCACACAGAAAGGACCAGGGCTTTCTTGCTGTGAACAGTGCTAACCACTGAGCCCCCCTGATATTTGAGTCGTGTACTTATATTTTATATTCTTTCCCTGCTGAATTACTTTTGCTGCTGCAATCAATACAGTTTCATCTTATCTTACTGCATATCGGCTCGTCTCTTTTGCTCTCTTGCTCCCTTTCCCTGTTATTAGAAAAGTGCTATATAAATAAAGTGAATTCTTTACTATTATTTTTCTACAACATGACCTGCTAATGATGTGTGTGTCTTTCTAGAGAAACAAGGAGTTGGAGGAATGGATAGAAGCACAGAAACGACAGATCAAAGAACTGGAAGAGAAGGTATGGACCTCCCTGGTAGGAACTAGTTCAGCTTCATACTGGAGGCAGTGATATACTGTCAGTCTGGACCAGTGCGTATATAGACCGTTGGTCCAGGTTGTACTATGGTGTTGGAACAGTGTCCTCCATAACATCACCAGGGCAACATGGAAGAATCACCTGTTGCCAAAGCAATAGCCATGTTGCCCAAGTCTGTCTATGCAGGGTTCTGGGTAGAATAGTGAAGGATGAAAATGCTAGAAATAAAGTTTAATGTAATTATTAGTACAAATTAATTTGAAATTCTGTTTTGAACTGACTCTTTTCCATCTTATTGTTTTCCTTGTCTTTCCACAGTTTCTATTTTTATTTTTATTCTTCTCTTTAGCCTTCATCCTGTGGTCCTAACAGCAGGCTGGTGAGTTTCTACTGCATAGCAACAACATCTGCAATTTAATGTATGATAGCATCTGTACTGTCCTCCAGTACACACTGTAGTACTTGCTGGTCAGTAGTCCTCTACCACACACTGTAGTACCTGCTGGTCAGTAGTCCTCCAGTACACACTGTAGTACCTGCTGATCAGTAGTCCTCCACTACACAGTGTAGTACCTGTTGGTCAGTAGTACTCCACTACACGGAGTAGTACGTGCTGGTCAATAGCGCTCCACTACAAGGAGTAGTACCTGCTGGTCAATAGAGCTCCACTACACGGAGTAGTACCTGCTGGTCAATAGAGCTCCACTACACGGAGTAGTACCTGTTGGTCAATAGCGCTCCACTACACGCAGTAGTACTTGTTGGTCAGTAGTACTCCACTACATGGTGTAGAACCTTCTCAGTGGTTGTTGGGAATGCCACATTTCACACCGACCAACCAACTCACTGAAAGAGTCCCTCACTCCCATTCACACCCACGTTAAAAAGGCCCCAGCTGCAATCAGCCTCAACTGTTTGCAGCTGGTGCCGAATCCAGGGAAGAGAGAGTCCACCGACTCATCTCTCTCCTGGATCCGACAAAGTCTCCCTGTGCTCTCTCTCCCTGAAGGTTAACTCACTACAACCTTTATAGTTTTACAGAAAAGAAAGAAGTCCCACATGATTGGTTCTCCATGCTAAGACCATGTGGGTCCTCCTATCTACTATCTTCATACAGTAGTGGACTGGTCAGGATCACATTTCTGACTTCCTTGAAAGGCCTCGCTAGCTGGTTGTTCTATACTTAGGTAGATGTTTGCTGCACACATGTTACATGTCTGTCACAGGTTACATCATAGTATCAATACAAGCAGACACAAAATAATGACTGATAAATGATAAATTCTAGCACTCTGCGCTAATTCACTTTCAAACAACCAACCAACTCAGTTCTGGTTTGAATGGTGACGACCCAGGTTATTCCCGGGACAGTAGTTTGGTCTGAATGGGTCCAACACGAGAATGACCTCAATAACTAGTAAATCCATGCATTTGTGTGTGAAATGGGTATGAAAGTTACACACCAACCAACAAAACAATGAACAAATGAATGAACGGAAACCGACGAACAAACAGAGCCCGGCTCTTATGAGGGATAATATGATGGAACCCTGTATGTGTTAATCACTGTCTCCTGTCTCCACAGGCCTCCAGAGTCCAGCCAGCATTGGAACCAGCAACTCTCCAGTTCTGAGGGGGTTCAGTCTGCTGTGGACCAGAGGGGATAGCAGGGATTGGAACCAGACACTCTTCTCTCTGGTTCCAAGATGGCTGACTGAGGTTGAACACAGAGCCAGAGCCATAGGTAAACACAATTTGGCCATTGCAGTGGTCAGTAGCAGCCATGTTGGCTCGAAAAGCCCTGCTGCATGCCAACAAGAGTCGTGTCAGGCTGTCACATGGCTATTTATTGGCTATGAAATCAGCTGATTTGGGAACGATATGATCAAATCTTCCCATAATACCACTGCACTGCCTTAGAGACAGTCATGTAAATCATGCTAAGTTAACCAGTTAGCTGTTAGCTAAGGCTCTGTGTTCACTAGGAAGCTCTGGTTTAGCTAGCTGGACAACAGTGGCCTCAGTGAGCTAACTGGACAATACACACACCGGCCTCATTTAGCTAACTGGACAACACACACACCGGCCTCATTTAGCTAGCTGGACAACACACACACTGGGGTCATTTAGCTAGCTGGACAACACACACACACTGGGGTCATTTAGCTAGCTGGACAACACACTCACCGGCGTCATTTAGCTAACTGGACAACAGTGGTGCTGGACTTAATTCAGAGTTAACTATGCTAGTTGGACTTTATAGGTATCTAAATTGGACTTTCTACAAGCCAGTTGGACTTCATACATCAGTTGAGCTGGTTTGACTGTATACCGAGTTAACTAAGCTAGTTGGACTTCATATTGGTTGCTATATACAGTTAACTAAGTGAGGTGCACTTTGTACAGAGGAAAGTTTTGACCTTAACTGCTCCCATTCAAAGCCTGTCTGATGGTTTCCAACTATCTAAGATATCTATCTAAGCTGTCATCACACTTCTGGATCCAGAGACATATGTTAAGAGTTTGGCCACGGTTATTTAATATGCCAGCCATTTTGGCTCCCCAATCCTGCTCAGTGGTTGTTGCTATAGTAACTGCTGATTCTGTTGTCCATGTCACCATGATGTTAGGGAGGCCATTATTTCACTTCTCAGTTCTAGAGAAGACCATAGTGCAACCTGGACTAACTCAGTCTGTGTATGATTCTGGGAAAGACTTGAATGGTTTGAGAGTAATGGGATTGCAGTAATCTGATTACAAATGAGTTGTAACTGTTGTGTTACAGTGATGAGATCACAGAATTTGTTTAAACAGGTTCGATCAGGTTAGAAACAGGTCTTTGACTCCATAATAAAAAGTTAAGATGAGCCGACCCAGGACAGTCAGCGCTGCAGTGCGGTGTTCTTCGTATCATCATGTATCATCATGTATCATCATGCAGTTATGACCATAAAGAAATCCAAAATTAATTAAAATAATTATATTATTTTACTGGTTTGAGTAATCCAATGGATTACATTCTTAATAGTAATCTGTAACAGATTACATTTCTGATGTTTTGGTTTAGATTGTGTTGATCAGGCCTGGGGTCAGCAAATAGAAACTGATGACCAGAACATTCATTCTCGGTTCTTCACAAGGTTGTCATACCAGAAGGACTTTGCTGAGGCAGTTTCAGAAAGACAGTAGACACTGCTGGATAAAACAAAATGAGTCATGTAATGTTTTGAGAAACTTTCCAGTCCAAATTGTAAGACAAGATATTCCTCACTAAAGCCTGCTGTTGTACTTTTAATATTCCAGATGATATTTTTCTATCACTGATGTGTTGTTCAAACTCTGTCAGTGTACCTTGGAAAATTTGGGATTTAAAAGTGATTAAAGGCAGAAAGATGGTGGAAACTAGAGAGTCCAGACTCTGAAGTGTGTTTATTTGTCTTAAGTGGTTCAATATGTGTAAGGTTTTCACAAACTGTATCTCCACTAAATGGCATGTTACAACAGTCAGCACTTTTACTAGTTTTCTTCCAGCAGCGTTCTCATTTCTCTCCTTGGAGGATTTAGTCATCAGAGAGGAACCTGGACATGGCCTCATTCTGATGATCTAAAAATCAGTATAGAGAGCATCTCCACCACTGGGCTGGCAGTGTCTGACGTCTAATACCTGACAATAACAAATAACTAATAACAGACAATTTATTCATTTGTTCATTAATTCATTCATCGTCTTCACAGACGGCTGGAGCCTATCCCAGCATGCATCAGGCTGAAGGCAAGGAAATGCTGGACAGGTCGCCAGTCTATCATTGGGCTATAACAGAAAATGCATATAATAATAATAATAATAATAATAATAATAATATATACTACACAAATATCGGATAGCAGATAACTAATAACAGATAACATCTAACATCTTTTTCATCATACTTGTTATCATTCAGCTGCAAAAGGGTTTGAGACATCCAACATTTTATAACAGAGAGACATTTTCCTGAGAGGGCTCCTTGAGTCACTGGGATTCACAAGGAGATACAGCTGAGTGTCAATAGAGAACAAAACAGGACCAAGGATGGAGCCTTGGGGTCGCCTACAGGTAGATTGAAGTACAGAGGACTGAGGTCCAGTAGAACCAGAATGGAACCGGTAGCTGTAAGAAGAAAGCAGTGTGGTTTCGGTGCTAAGCTCAAATAAATCATTACTGCTCATGTACACTTTTAACTGATTATGATGTGATTATGGTGTGAACTGTACCACCCAACCAATGATTCAGACTTGTCAGTACAGAGCTGAGCTCCCTTAAAAGGGACATGGGTAGAGTTGACCTTAGTCCTCAGGTCATGATGTCTTTATCTTTCAATATTAATGCATGCCTTCTCTGTCTTTCAATATGAACCAACCCTTCTTTGTCTGTCTTTCAATATGAACCCTCCTCCCTGCCTTTATTTTTTAATATGAGCCCATCCCCTCTCTGCCTTCTTGTGAAGGCAAGGTTTGGCCTTTGAATTATTTGAAATCACCCCAACTTCAAATGAAAGTGATTGAAAATAAAATAGCATGGTGAATGTCTGGATGAACTCCAGCATGTCTATCTTTGCAGTGGTGCTGAAAATGTGTGATAACCATTTTGCTATTAAAGAAATCCCATTGGGGCGTCCTGGTGGCTCAGTGGTCTCAGGCATGTACCATGTGGTTGTCGCATGACGTTTCCTGTCTCTAGTCTCTACTGTCAACTGTCCAGTAAAGGCAATAAAGGTTAAATTAAAAGGCAAACAAATCCCATCCCTCTCTACTATATGAGCTTCAGCTCTCCCAGTAATTTCTTGCCCGTAAACAGGCCTGGTGAATGGAGATGTGCCCTCAGTAGCCACTTTATTAGGTACGCCTTTCCGTTTCCACAAACTGCTCATAAAGCAGACTAACGGTGGTGAGCTTCAGTTACTGTTCTGCTAAATGTTAGAATGAGCAAGATGCTGATTTAAGTGACTTTGAACAAGGTTAACAAAATAGATCCTGGTTTCTGTGACATGCTAACAGGTTAACACATCAGTTCTGTTCCAGAGTTTCCCCACGGGGATCAATAAAGTATCAATAAATAATAGACAGTATGAATCTATGGATCCGTGTTGTCTGGTGTCACCAGTACAGGCTGCTGGTGGTTTAATGGTGTGGGAATGTTTTCTTGGCTCACATTAGGCTACTCAGTACCAATGGAGCATCATTGGAACTAAACATTGTTGCTGACTTGGTCCTGTCTAGACTGTCAGATGAAGACTTCCAGCAGGATCAAAATGTTCAGGAACCAGGGAGTTACTGTAGTTCAGCTGAGTGACTCAGCAAGAAGAATCAGCAAGGCCAAGAGTCCCTGTGGAACGTTGTGGTACCTTGTTGAATCAAAAGGGGGCTCTACCTGTTAAGAGGTAGGTATAACTAGCTAGAATAGTATATAGTGTATATAGATGAGTATATAGATTAGTCACATTTTAGTTTAATTGTCAGCTGTCCATTATTTTTATGGAAAAGCTTTCAAGCATTTCAAGTTGTCTTTGTTGCCTCCGGTGTCCAAGTTGCTGTCATAGCAGAACAGAAGAACTCACTCTGCTGTAGAAATGAAATATGATTTTATTCAACAAATCATTCTCAAGCTGGAAACGTTCCGAGTCTGTAATGTTACGTACTGGTACATACTGAATTAGTCCGACAGCAGCTCTTCCAATGTCCG
>CABFOQ010026723.1:1634-12784 GCA_900660455.1 Gephyroberyx darwinii | reverse complement strand
TTGTTAAAACACCCATTTCAAGGGCATTTCCTCTTCGGCATAAGGCAACATGACCTCTTCAAGTATTTTGATGTATCCAAACTGATCCATGATCCCTGGTATGCGATAAATAGGCCCGACACCATAGTATGAGAAACATCCCCATATCATGATGCTGTCTTCACAGTGTACTGTGGCTTGAATTCAGTGTTTGGGGGTCGTCTGACAAACTGTCTGCGGCCCCTAGACCCAAAAAGAACAATCTTGCTTTCATCAGTCCACAAAATGTTGCGCCATTTCTCTTTAGGCCAGTCAATGTGTTCTTTGGCAAATTGTAACCTCTTCAGCACATGTCGTTTTTTCAACAATGGGACTTTGCGGGGGCTTCTTGCCGATAGCTTGGCTTCACATAGGCGTCTTCTAATTGTTACAGTACTCACAGGTAACTTTAGACCTTCTTTGATCACCCTGGAGCTGATCATTGGCTGAGTCTTTGCCATTTTGGCTATTCTTCGATCCATTCGAATGGTAGTTTTCCGTTTTCTTCCACGTCTTTCTGGTTTTGGTTGCCATTTTAAAGCATTTGAGATCATTTTAGCTGAGCAGCCTATCATTTTCTGCACTTCTTTATGTTTTCCCCTCTCCAATCAACTTTTTAATCAAAGTACGCTGTTCTTCTGAACAATGTCTGGAACGACCCATTTTACTCAGATTTTCAGAGAGAAATGCACTATAACCAGCATGTACAACATTTGCTGCCTTCGTCCTTAAATAAGGGCCACCTGTGTGACACCTGTTTTTTCACAGAATGAATGACCTCACTAATTGAACTCCACACTGCTATTATTTTGAACACGCCCCTTTCAATTAATGATTCAATTACACAGAATCAGCAGCATGCATGTCATGACTGTTGGGTCTGTTGGTTTTCTATTACTCTACTACACCTACTAGTAAATTATTTGCCATGTAGAAATATAATTTCTACCAAAAACAGTGATTGATCTGGTTAGTGATGTTGGACTGCTATTATTTTGAACACAACTGTACATTAAATGTTTGGATATCTCCTACATTAAATGCGTAATGAGAATTATAATTTTGCCGTTTATAAAAAATATTACAAGTAATACAAATGTAAATGCTCCAACCTGCACTAGAACCAAAGCAGGGAGAGATGGTATGGCACTAACTTATCCCCACCATCACCACTTTATAAGGGAAACGCTGGTTATGTTATTACATCAATATCTAAACATTTTACGGTAGCTAAACTTTTACAATTTCCTCAATTGTTAATTTTGTCCTGATGTATGTATTCACTTGAAAAATATGTGTCTTTGTATGGATTTCAGCTCGCTGTACACGTCAGTGTGTGGTAGAAAATGCCATAATGTAATAGGCTTAAATGAACTGCTTTGAATAAATGATTGAAGATGGTATCTGTGTCTTTGTATCTGTATGACTTCATGTGTCAGATGTATGTCTGTCTGTCAGGTTTGCTAGCACTTTTCATCCACTGATCTACTTGAGTTCCTTAATAGTTGTGCCACAAAAGGGTTTAGCCCTCGATACCATATCAAACTTGTTCTTTCAAGCATGAGTAAACATGTCGGCCCTCAAGTTGATAAAGACACCTCTTGGGCCAATCAGTTTCATCAATCATCAACTAGTGGTGTCTAAGATATCGTGTTTGAGTTAAAATATTTGAACTTTAATTAGAGCGCCCCCATTAGGCCAATTACTGTAATTTGTAAGGATAGCTGGATGTGTATAGCAAGTTTTGTGCAAGATGGCGCGGCCGTGTCTAGTCGCCGTCGTGGCAGCTCCGCAGAGATTGGGCAACAGCTCCGCTCAGGATAGGAGGACTCTGCAGAGAGTAGTGCGTTCGGCTGAACGCACTACTGGAACTACACTCCTGTCCCTGCAGGACTTATACACCAGGAGGTGCCAGTAGGAGCCTGTAGGATCATGAAGGATCCTCACCACCCCAACAACGGACTGTTTCAGCTGTTGCGGTCAGGCAAGCGCCTCCGCAGTCACGCTGCAAAAACAGAGAGACTGAGCCGGAGTTTACTCAGGCCATCAGGACACACACACACTTAGATATACAGGTAGTGACTACACATAATTTATATTATATTACATATTTCCACATATTTTCATATTTATATTTTTAATTTATATTTCTACCCTATTGTAAAGTGTTTCTTACTGTAAATATTGTGCTGCTCTTTTATTAATACTGTAACTGTTGTTCTTTTGCACATTACCGTTGAGCATTGCCACTTTTCATTTCACTGCACACCCTGTGTGTATGTGACAAATAAAGTTCTTGAATCTTGAAACACAAGAGTTATGGTCTTTCAAAGTTTGTCATTTTTACTTTCAACTATAGCCCCTCCATCATGTTAATTATTGTATTTTCTTTTTTTTTTTAGCTTTCTATCAGTGAGTGAAAATCCTGGTTTTCAGTCGTCCAGAACAGCATTATATTCATCAATTCATCAGCATAAAAACATCCCTTTTGTCCCCCTGCCCTGAAAAATAAGTCGTTAAAGTGACAACAAAAGTAGGAAGGTTTCCACTCAAATCAAATGAGTGAAATATTTATTTCCAAGATAATGGCACCAAAATCAGCAAATCGATTTAGAGCATCAACCAGTGATACAGCAAATACGTTTGTGGGGTGGAAGGCTTTATACAATGCGTTAAATACATCATAGATCCATATTGAGTGGTCTGATAATTGGATAACGTAATGGCGTGGGATATGTTCATCACATCATATATATATATATGGGTATATATATTAATAATTAAAATATAAATGTCAAGATATAAAAAAGTACTCTCCCTCTACATATTTTCCTGCCTCACCATCATGATCTCTCTCTTCCTTGCTCTTCACCACTCCCCAACCCACCCCCTCACCTGCCATATAAAGACCCCTCTATTAGGACAAACAAACACGAGCGGTGCTTGTTTTAGTTAATCTTGCCATGGATATCACCACTGTTTAGGCTGAAGTTTCTGGCAAGCCCAACCCTGGAAAATCCTACCCTAGAGCAGAATTCTCATCATGCTGTTCCTGATCTTGGAACACTCCTTGGATTTTTATTATTTTTCAGCTTATTTTGGGGCATTTTGCCTCAGTGATAGCCTGCAGAAGTCCAGTCATTATGATTAGTGGTTGGTTGACATCCTTCTATAGCCCCATTATGATTAGTAGGTTTGGTTGACATCTTTCTAGTTTCATTATGATTAGTGGTTGGTCAAGTCAAGTTGAGTTTGTCATTTCAGCCATACATGTAGCACATACAGCCAAACAAAATGTCGTTCCTCACAGGACCATGGAGCAAAAAATAGAATATAAGACATGACATAAAATACAACTGACAAAATAAATAAAATAATAATATAGTAAAAAACAGTAAAAACAATGTGCTGAGTAGTGGTGTCAAGAATAAAGTGTCAAGTGTAAAGTGACCTGTGCAGGGTGTGCATGTATGTCAAATAAGGCATGTATGTTCTTTGGGTAGCAGGTGTTGCTCATCCTGGTGGTGCTGGCTTTAATGCTGCTGTACATCCTGTCAGACGGCAGGGGGCCAAAGAGTCTGTGAGAGGTATGGGAAGAGTCCGCCACGATGCTGGAGGCTTTCCGTAGGCATCTTTGGTTCTGGCTGACATCTTTATATAGTCTCATTATGATTAGTGATGAGATGATGTAGATTACAAACTAAGCTTCAGCATTATTTTATTTTTTTATTCTATCATGCTGCATTTTACTCCTTTTGCGCCATGCATGAAAGCCAATCGCCACCCATGCCTTTGGGACATTATTCTAATATTCTTCTGTAAATACTACTACTAATTTACAGGCACCTGTCCAGCTTGAAGCTGATTGGCTTTTGCTTTGCTGTGTCAGAATAAAAGGCGAATTCAAGTTGCAAAACTTCACCTCCTTCCACTGAGAGAGAAAAATAATATTACAAACAAACAACGACCCCAAAAAACCAAATGTGTGCCTTTTCACAATACTTTATTACCATAATATTGTAATTTGATAATCAGCATATTTTTTTTCCAAATAACATTCACAGTTTAGTTACATCCAGGCCCATAGACTCATATATAGCTATTATTTCAGTAGAGGCCACACATATTAGTCTGTAATTCCTGGCTTCGACATTTGCAGAAATCAATCAAGACCAAAGCAGGTTTGAGTCCCTGTTTGCCCTGCTCTCCAACAATATCTTAATTTAACAAAACCTTCCAGTTCTGCTAAGGTGCTTGAATTGTGTAGTGAACATCTTTTCACCATCATCTTCACGTAAAACAGGACATGATATCCAATGAAAAGCAGGTATCCTACCTAAAAAAGGCACTTCCTTTCCTAAAAGGTTGTACAGTAGGTGTGAGAGGTCCCCCTTTTTGGCACGACCACATTGCCACCCAAAATGTCTGCAAACAGCCGCGTTATTACAGTATAAGTGGGCTATATTTCGGGAGAATTGAATAGTGATACTTCATGGGGAGGTCAGGTCAAAGGCGAGCTTTCTTCTAGCTTCTTCCTAGCCAATTCTCTCTGATCTCCAAAGGTGTAACATTGAGGGGTTTGGCGTGAGCAGTCAAGGGATTGTATGACCTTTGAGATACAAAACCACAAGCATCTGTTACATTTCCACCTATGTTGGCTGCAAACTTTTCCTCAAAACGTCAGTGCAGTAGATTAGAAGGGGAAATTAAATATAATGGGTGTCATATGGGTGTCAAATGACTAAATAAGGACCCAAGAAGTGGTTTACAGTACATTTGGGTATTTGGGAGTTTTCTGTAAGTCTACTTGATTTTTGTTTCTATTGGTGTTTGGAGGTCACAGTTTACCCTCCTTTTATTTACCACTACAACTGACTTAAACCCCACTGCTTGCTGGGAGGGACACGATACGGCCATCACATGAAAGCAAGGGTAAATGATGGATGCAGTTATAAGCCACAATTAGCACCTAATATGTCAGCCTTGGAATGAGTGTATTGACATGCACACCAATATCCTGTAATTTTTGGGCATAATCAGGTATTCTAATCATCAACCGGAACATTGAAACATCATAGAGCATCAATAACTCAGATAAGAACATATTTGGATTATGAGGACATAGATGACATATGTTATGTATGGTATCCTGCCTACTGTTGGTTCTGTTGTCTATGTAAGTGTGTTTTTCACAAACAGGAAAATATAGGGTTTCTGATTTTATGACTTCATAGTTATGAAATGCCTCCAGTGTTATGGCTGATGTATAATGAATCAGATTTAAACCAGGATTGATGAAGTATAATTGGGAATACTGTGTGCATGTTAACACATTCAATGACTTTGCTTCCACACTGAATAACTCCATTCTATATTCCCCTGTTATAAACTCCTCCCTGTCTCCTCTCATATACAATTTAAAAGTACAAGAATAGGAAAAATACTCTCCATATTTTACACATATTATAAAATGTTCTCTTACATAGAAAATTTCTCCCAGGTAATCAAAAAAGTCCCTTGTTTTATAATCTCAAATTTACATTTTACATTTATATATTATTAAATTTACATACATGAAATCAGAAAATTGTCTGCGTGCATGTGTGTGTTAAGCTGTTGCTGACATCAAACTTGGACAAAAATATACTCAGCTCTGGTCTCTACTACATACACTACATGAGGTGCAACTAGAGGAGATGTTTCGTGACGAACAGCCTCAAAGTGGACACATCACTCGGTGCATAATATATATCAAATGCTCATCTTGTTTTCTTTAAAATTAATTTACTTAATGTTTTGTCAGTTGGTTTAGTTGGCAGGTTTTATTTCCAACAATCCTAAAAAAAATGGCAGGATGTTACACTGCTTTCTCGGGATGAAAGCTGCTCTGGAGGCAGAAATAATCTTAGTGGAGTTGGAGTTAAACTTCCATGGCCGGAGCCAAAGAACTATATTTTTTTCCATTAGACTGAAGCCCAGTGAAAAAGGCAAGGGTTCAGAGAGGAGCTAGCTAATATTATGTAGGTTAGCGCTCTTGCTACTAACAGAAAAGTTATCTAGGGTAGCTAGCTAGCCTCCTGACCTTCCAAGTTCAAACTAGCCATACTAGCCCATCTAGGTATATTTTGACCAGAGTTCCTTCTTTGCTATTCAAGGTTGCCAGTTAGCTAACTTGCACTTGAGAAAACTGTGGTACTCTGGCTCTGCCCATTGAGGTTTATCTTATCCGCTGAGATTATTCTGCCTCTGTTTATGTCTTAAATTGAACAGAATTTGGACACAGCAGGAGAGGGTTTAGCCAGGCTGTACTGCGGGCATAGACCAGTACAATACGTAGACCAGTATAGGCACCAGTGACTCCATCCATCAACACCATCCACAGAACAGGACTGTGGAACAAACTTGTCTGCCACAGAAAAATGCAAAAGCCCAACTCTTGTCTATGTGCAGCTCTGGGTTGTTTGATGCCTATTAAAGGGGAATGCCACCCATTTAAAGAATTTACATTATTCTTGTACCCTAGGACAGATCAGTTGATATTTTTGAACATTGTGAAACTGTCAAAATCACCCTTTGTGATGTCACTGGGATTTAAAATCTGGCACTGCTCCATTGTCCATGCATTCGGCACTGACTTTGTTGACCCATATTTTTTGTGCACGTTCTTGCATCCAAATGGGATTTAAATGTTTCATACCTGTTAGCAATGCTAGAATAGAAACTTAATTTTGGTGTGACAACTTGTCATTCAAATTGTCAAACCAAGTTGTCCCTTTCATTGTCAACGGATGTCACTCGGATGATTTTACATCGCAGTGACATCACAAAGGAAGGAATTACGTATGTGAATCGACACAATGGATGGCATTCCCCTTTAATGCACAGTTAATTCTTGGTTTAGATGAAAACCATTTAAATTTTTTGTAAACAATAACGAAATCCAGATTACACAGGAACCCAAAGCATCTACCGTCTAGTCAAAGGGAAATACTGGGCTTTTATAATTAGATTCTTAGAAAAAATAAAAATATGATATTGACAATATGATATTGTGTACTAAAAATTATAAAAATCCAAATAAATTGAATTAATATGAAAATTGTAAATAAAATAATCAGAATAAAACAAAAATGAATGATGCATTGAATATGATGTATTCCTATTAGCCTGGTAATGTAAAGCAAGCTCTGGTTTGGTGTAGGCTACACAACTATGCCATGTTACCTCACACACTCATCTCATGAGCTGGTGTTGCCGATCCTAAATTCCTGTGTGCGTCAATACGTAAGACAAGAGGGCAATAAGCAAAGGCTTCCATTGTCTGCACTCTTTCTGTTGCCTACTATTTCTATCATCTGACTGCCAACTTGTTTCTTGATGTCCCAGATTTATTCATAGAGTGGACAGAGTGCAGGTGACACTGAGGAATGATGGATTGTGACTGTCATGGGAATCAAACCTGTAACCTTCTAATTGGGGGTCAGTCTGGCCATCCTCCTGCCACTGCAGCTGACGAAAAGTCCATTAAAACACAAAGTAGATGTCTCACGGACTAGCTAACTTAATTACAAAGCTTTGGGGGGTCAATAACACAGATGCAGACAAGCTGTTTAAAAGGATAAAAGGATAGTCCCGCCCACCAAAACCAAAACATGGGATTGGTGGCATATTTTAATGGTTTAAATTTGATCGGTAGAGTGCTAACTCCAAGGGTTAACTGTATGAAACACTGAAACGGGAAGTTTCAAATGTAGCTCGAAGCGATAGAAGTAGTTTTTTTAGGTTTATGGGTTACAAAAGTTGCAAATGTGCTTTCAAAATAAAATTCTATCAAAACGAAATATCACTTTTGGGAGGTTTATTAGATTGCTGCCACTCAGCCTAAGATCCATCCCAACCAAGGTGCCCCGACTGGCACTGCAGCCAGTGCAATGCTGTTTCTCCACATATTTAATAGCTGATGTCAAACTGTCCAACCAGTCAAAGTCCTGGCAGGTTATCTAGATGGTTTATGTTTCAAAAGGTAGTTTGCTTGACGCTAGAGGTCAGGGAAACAAAAATAGGGCTTTCCCCCGCTGTCCCCAAGGCACAAGGAACTATTCTGACTCGGGTTAGAACAATACAGGTTTTTGAAGGCCAAAATCCATACCAAACCCGCCTCAAAAAAGTATTCAGTGTTTCCCCCAGAATATTATTCTTGTCAGGGTGGAAAAGCCTCTAAAACAACATTTAGGTCATCATGAGACACTAAAACTATTTCAGTAGTCTGGGAAAGCCAGATTACTGAAATAGTTTTTGGTGGGTTTCAGCTCCTTAATGCAGGGTGAGGTAGGTTTCATTGCAGGTTTTACAGACTGTTGAGTAAAATCCTCCCACTCCACAGTGAAAGTATTTCTCTGGTCAGACATCTGATATAGAAATAATAAGATATTGGCTAGCTTTGGTCAGGGAAGAAACCTCCATCATATTGGTGGTAATGACACAACAGGTCGGTATCTGAGTTTTAATAAAAAAACAGTATCAACCTAATATGCCGGCACACCAATATATATATTTCTAGGGGCCGCTATTTAGTGGGAAAAATAAAGTCTGGATATTATCTTTAGGCACAAAGCACAACTGACAGCTGGAGGTTATCAGGCTGATTGAATAATGATGCTTCAGGAGGATTCCCAGGACTGTTATGTCTTCAGGTCAAGTCAATCACACACACACACTTTTCACTTTCTTGAAAATGAATACGCTTCAGAAGATTTATGATTACCTGTTACCTGTATATTCTACATTATTTTCAATTCTGAAAATATGAATGTAAGAATTGTTGTAATTAAGAGAGAGAGAGAGAGGGGGCGAGAGAGAGAGTTGCATCTAACTGATCCAGCGGATAGTTTTGACTGTAAGGCAATACCCCCAGTGCTTTAACAGGGGAAACACACACATCCACACACAAAGTTTATATGACCCAGACAAGAATGTCCTAATTTTTACTCCGAAACCCCTCAATGGTGTCAGTGTGTTTGTGTCTGTGCACGTATGTGGGAGCATGAGTTGACAGAAGAAAGTGTAATTTGTTAGAGTGAACTGATTCCTCTAGTCCTTAATTTAAATTATTATTCAATTATGGGTCAAAACCTGACAAATGGTCACTGTCTACCACTTTAGTGTCTACTAGTGGGTTTTAATGCGGTTGAGATGTTACATTTACTCAGATTGGGTTTCCAAATGACAAGAGCACTAGGCCTTTTCCATTTTCCTACGAGATATTTCTACCATAAACCCTGTAGTGTAAAAACCTTAATGCTTTAAATGAACTTCAGCTTGTGATGTGTTGATAACGCCTGAGCAAGACCTTCATAACAGCATGAATAGTAACTCAATCCTTATGTTCGCTTTCATAAGGCTACCATGTGATGCTTATGTAATTCGTGTCATAGCAGTAGAGCAGGGTATCAATTTATGTAGTGGAAAAAAAACAGCCCTGCTGGCTAAATGCCATTTCTGCCTGGATTTAGTCCTGATAATGTGTGTTATGAAGCTGTTCAGGTATTATTATATCCATGTGCTTCCAATCCTTCTTTTCTTTAGATTTTGTGATGATTGTTGCTGTAAAAAAAAAAGGTCTTATTAAATCAAAATCATAATGATGATGTAATAAAGTGTTTTGCGGTTGTTGTGTTTCCACGCCTGCTATCTCAGGCTCGAAAACAATATAATATCCTCATGTTACAACATAATTCAATACCCACGCCATAATTTACAGGTGTAATAAGAGATGTTACTAGGCCCATAGATGGTGAAGTCCACATGATGAACCCATGCTGGCCTGGGATCAGATCATGTAGCTAAAACTATCATTAAAAAAGAAGAAATCTTAGGTGTCCTAGTGGTCTAAGACGCCTACCGTGACGTTCATGCTCATGCCTCCTCTTTCTCCCAATCTTTCCTGTCTCTCTCTACTGTCTCATCACGCCAAAATCCCCCCCACTCCAAAAAAATAAAAATAAAATAAACTCTACCAGTGAATGAACAGGAAGAACCTTAAAAAGAAAAAGGTGCTATGGAGTCAGGTGTATACTGTTATCTGGTTGCTGAGGTTACAGTCCTCTGTAGTCATAGTTAGAGTGCTCTGTGGTTTCCCATGGCTGTAGTGTTCTGTAGTTGTCACGGTTAGTATTGCTGTCATTGTTGTCATGGTTACAGCGTGATGATGTTGCCGTCCTCTCTCATGCTCTCCTGGCTGCTGCTACTGGCCGTGTAGGCGGGGCTTCCGTTGTGATTGGGCGTGGTCATGGAGCTGTCGCTCAGGGATGCTCTGACGCTATTGGGCATTGAGACGCTCTGTGGGAGGGGCCTAACTGGTGTCGAGCTGTGCGGCCTGTTGCCAGGTGAGTCTCTGTTATGGTTACTGTTATTGCCATTGGTTAGCCCGTGGGGGACGTAGGGTGGCAGGCTGTCAGTCTCGATGATGAGGTCGCCGTCGTCGTCTTCGTCCTCGCTGTCACCCTCGGCAACGCTGTTGCTGTGGTAACAACAGGCAACAAGGCAAAATATGAAGACAACAGAATGCCACAGGAAGTCACAGAAAGTCATAATTTGTCAAAGAATAATAATACTCCTTCATCCAAGGCGCACAGAGACCATCCTCCTGAACATGGCCACAGGCTCTGTAGGACCCCTCACCTTATTCCTATGGGTTAACCAGATGGCCAACTTGGCCTGACCAAAGAGGAAATTTAGCAACATACTTATACTTCTTTTACGGACAGAATACACAGGCCCCAAAACGAACATTGCAATATGGATCTTCTCCCCCAACTTACCAAATAGCACACTTAACAAAAACAACACATTTGCAATTCGATGATATTCATAAAACCCAGGTATAACAGTTTCTGGTGCCATGCAAAAAGGACAATCATTCCACACCCCTTCATCCACCTGTGCTAAAAAGCTGTTGGATGCCAGGGCCCCATGAATTACCCACCACTGCAAGTGGTGACCTTCTAGGGAATGGCAGCTTATACAGCACCCTGCAGTAGTCTGGTCATCCAGTAGCCCCTGCTCCCTGCTAGCCTGCAAGGCCCTGATGTTTCTGACCTTCACATAGACGGCTTTACTACTTGCCTGCACAA
>CABFOQ010026721.1:6218-29150 GCA_900660455.1 Gephyroberyx darwinii | reverse complement strand
TGCGCATCTCCTTCTCTCCCAGCAGGCCAGCCGTGGAGCACCAAGGCTTCCCCAGTCCGCCAGGCTTCCGCCACTCTCTCATACAGTCAAACACAATTTATTGTATACTGGTGCCATAACCCCGAGGGTGCCAGGCCGTGATCAGTTACTTGGTGGTCCAGAGGTTATGTCGCAGCAGGCCCGATCCACTCCTTAACGCATGGATTTTCACCCAGGTGCTAAGGCAACCCTCTACCAGAATACCGGTTGGATGTAGATCTTACGTTAGACCCCGATCAGCTGTCCCAGGACAGTGTTGTCGCATGCACTAGAACATAAAGCCGATCGATAAGTTTTATGCCTACCGTCCGTGTCAATAGTCCCTATGTGTGTATGTGTGTGTGGGCAGGCGAGGAAATCACCTGGAGAGTCACAATGTATCGCGGTTCGTGTTCTATTACTGTGGCAACCCGCTGATTTCACTATGGTAGGTCTATGGCTCAGCGGCGGGCATAGGGTGGGGGACCACACGTGAACCTGTGTTCACGCCCTAGTCTAAGTTCGGTGCCTTACCTCCCTGACAACTCACCCCAGTGGGTCCTCCGGAACTCAAGTCTCGAGGTGTCTGCCTACTTGCTGAATGTAGGGTGATGTGTCCCAATTTTAAAAATCAAAATCAAAAAGTTTCCAAGTTTCAACGTTTTATTTCTTAAACAAAGCTTTTCCTATGAATCAACACACAACAAGGTCTTGTCCAGAGATTGAGAGTCCTCTCTCTCCGTAAAATGTCTCTATTTATCAGTGGCGGCTGGCCAATAGAGGGCGCTATGGCGCTGCCCCACCACTCCCCACATCCTAGACTTCATTGAATAAGACTTGAAAAATTACTTTGAAATAAATATTTTTAAATGAGCGAAGAAAATATTACATAGCTGAAATAAAATGTAGATTAAAAATGTTCTACGTTGTCTAAAGTTACTGCTAGGTCACGTATTTCCGGCCTGGGGTGCAACAATCTTGCACCCTTGCAATCCATTGACTGTCGTTATAAATTGTACATGCGCAGTTCGCTCCTCTCAATACAAGCGATAGGAGCTTGGTACAGCATTTATCTGAATGCTGCTGATTTACACAACACCAACCACTGTGTGGCAGCAGAGAGTGAATGGCTTGTGGTACAGCTGACATAAAATGCGCCAGAATGAGCTGGTTTAGTAAGAAGGCGTAGCTAACTGCATGTAGTGACACCAATGCTTTATTTTGCTTTCCCTGCATCCTTTTTCAAATGACAGGATCAGACCCAGAATGGAATCAGACAGGTTTTAATGATTTAAAGCACATATCAGAAAAAAACAAAAAAGCAAATGTTTGGGAAAGTAAACATAGCTGCTCAGCTTGATGAAGGCTACAGGACAGGGATCCTTGAGCATAATGAGGAGGTTGACAAAAACAGGCACATGTCTAAAATAATAAACTGTGTCAAGTTCTGTGGTGCCAGAGTCATTGAGAAATCTGCATCTCAAGAATATATGGAAAATATCACCTACATAAGTAATGGATTATATGTTGGACAATGTCATTAAGCAGAAAGAATTGTAACCTGATTTCAAGAATCGTATGAACCTTTGTAACCTGATGTTTTACCACACAGTTTATATGCATGTAAGGACACAATCAAACCATAACCATAATAGGAACTTTTTTGGCAAGATAAAGACATTAATCTAAAATAATGAGCACAACACATTAAAGCCAAGAATATGAGTACAATAACAGGATGTCTCAAGGACAGGATGTGTCAGATATTGAAAAGTATCAGCTGTATCAGCGAACTAAAGTTACATAATAATTAGAGGAGAGGAAAAGCCCACCCTTGAGTTAAAGCAGATGTACGAAAGTAATGATATCAAATGAACAAAGGAGGTAATTTGCATAAAAGGAGGAACTAAGATAAGGATTTTGAATTGTATAAAATACAAAGCAATACAATGTATTTTCAGTTGCTCTGCAGACCAACTCGGCTTTTGTTACTTTGGTAATAAAGGTCTAGTACTGTACCCGGAGAATCTCTTCGTCGTCTCTTCCAAGTTCATCGCTTCGTTTTGTTTCAACGAAATTCCACCACAGAGAGAAGGGCAAAATTTACAAAAAGTTTAGTTTAAGCCACAAGGTGGCAAAGTCATATGGCTTTGAGCCAGTTCAATTGGCTTTTTGATGGCACTGGGTATTTCAAATGTAATACCATATTTATTTATTTGTTTCTTAAATTTTGCTATTTTCTATTAGGTCTTACTGTGTTCATAATTTTATTTCATATATATTTCGGGGTCTAAATGACTAATAGGTGGGCTACAAAAAGTTGTGGAATTGCTCCGGTAGATCGCCAGCTGGCAGCCACGAAACGGGCTGCTATGGCGTAGGCTAATCCTTTGAGACAACTGCGCCGATCAAAGTACGTCCACTAAAAGTGCTTGTTTTTGCCACTGGCAGGCTCAGATTCTTATTGTTTACAGTTATCAGTGGATAACTGTAAACGTACAAATGTATTGTATAAATGTATTCAAGTCAGAAGAGACTAGGTTATCAATATACAAGAATGTCAGAATACAAGCTTGATGGATAATAAATTGAATGAGTTTGGCGGTGACTCCAGTTGGAGTCAATGTTCAAGGGTTAAAGGAGAACCCTGTGAATCTTGGATGAGCAGGGAAACTCCCCCCTATAGACTGCTCTTCCATAGACAGAACGATCCACTGACTAACTGGAGCCTGACACTGGTGGTGGTGGGGTGGTGGTGGAGCGCAGTGGTGACGCAGCCTGAAATGACCGAGAACACATGGGGCAGGTATCCATGTATATATAGGGATGTGTCAGTTTGTGATTGGTTCCCTTACAGGGAGGAGGAGATCCTTGCTTAATGCTGATTGAATAACAAGCAAGGCCAATTGCTGACAGAATACCTGCAGTAGCAATGAAGTAAATATACACCAGGTAGTCTTTCTGATTGAACTTTCACTAAGCTTCATTTATACATAAATGAACCTCGCTATACATGTCATCGCAGATTATATTAACATGTAATCTATAATTCAAAATATTTATTGCATTTATTAGGAGGAGGCTCAGCACCCAAGGCTCTATCGCCTATTGCCTCAGTGGTGTACAGAGTCATTGGGCACTCAGACACCAGCATAGGATTGTTTGTGATTTGGTCTTAGTGACTTAGGAGTCCTCTTGACTACCCCTAACTTTTCATAGATTTAGGAGCTGGTTTTAGCGCTAAAACGCTTTATGAAATACTCTTAGACCAAAATGTAGGAGTCCTGAAATTAGGACGGACACGCCCATTATTTTTAAGAGTTTCTCCTAAATCAGCAAGTTGGAGCTACTTTTAGCCTTAAGATGTTTTGTGAATATGGCCCCAGATATTTAGGGCAATAACCCCCTCCTGAGACTAGTCCCTGGGTCTGCACTGCACTAGCTTTCTCCATCTATTCCTTGTGAACGCAATGTAAACGCATGTTCACGATAGAGGGGAAATTTTAAGGAAAATATCAGATTACCCAGCCAAAACCACTCTTTATATATATCAACCCTGACCTCCTCTATTCTGGAGACCATAGAGCGTCTCCTGGGACTCAAATTGGGTTGGAGAAACCTTGAAATGGATCCCCAAATTCCTGAGAAAATAGTTGATAGTTGTTGAGTGGAAAATTTGAATTTAGTTTAAAGTCACCGGCTATGTGATGCTGCCATGGTGATATACAAGGTTTGATGAAACACCAGGTTAGGTTGACTACAGGGAAATTTTGTTAGATCATCTTACACAATAGACCACAAAATCAGTTTGGGTTTTTAAGAGAAAGATTAGGTGAAACTGTACTAGGATGGTGAAAGTGAAGAGGCATTTTTTTAGAATCACTTTACTATTATATATACTATATTGCAGATATTCAGACCAAAATAATCATACAGTTAATGGCGTGAAAAATGAAATAGATGTAGGCCTTTGTTGTCCGCCCACCCAATAAAATGGATCTGGCTTAAACGTGATATCAGACACCACTAGTCTGATTTTGAGACTGCACAGTAAAGGTCAAGCAACTTGACAAAGTCAAACTCCCATTCATGTCAGGGGAGCAGCTCCAGACAGGGCCGGACTGGGAAAATCATTCAGCACGAAATATAGCCCCAGTCAGGCCACTCTCCACCTATTCAAAGAACAGAGCAAGAGCACAATACCCTATTCAGTTTACTGATAAACTACCCATCAAAAGTTAGAATAGCCCTTTAACCAATACAAACATTAAATAACATAGACCTTTCAACAATATTGTAATTACAGTAGACCGAATAGTGTGACACATGTATTGCGTGTGGCGTGCACACACATGCCGAACAAAAAAAAAGACAGAAGACGTTGCCTTGTCTCAATAATTTTAACAATATGCAATTATGAGCTCAAAGTATGAGCTCACTGACTGAAATTTTCAACAAAACGCATGAATTGTCAAATAATATTGATCACATTAACTAGACTAGATATGCCAATTATGCCACCAATGTTTTTGAGGAAATTAGAAAGGGAACAACCACTTTTAGTGTTGATTGTCCAGTTTCTTGGCAGCTTTAACATTGGGCTTGATGATGATGATGATGCATCGGTAACGTTAGCTACATTAGTTAGCTAGCATGTTTATTTTTATCACTGACTAACCTCGTGGTCCCGTGCATGAAAACATTTTGTCGAGGGCCTTTCTTCTTTTCTCTCTCTCCCTCTCTGTTCCACCCTTCCTCTTTTTTACACTGTTCCATCTTTAAGCACTGGTTATGCTTGACAGTTCGCGTTAACGAACTATCGCGCCGTCACACCTAGAAACACTGGGCTGGCCTGCTTCAGTGGCTTGACTGTGGGCAAAAAAATAAATTAATATATATATGATTATTATGACATAATAGGCATAATACAAATATGAACAATACCTTTTGGAAAGAAAAACTGGTGCAATATTAACTCTGAACTCAGCAGCATCCATATATCTCAGTATACAAATATATATTTCTGATAATTGTTGTTTTGATCAGTTAGTCACTCATGTTCTAACTAATTTTGTTTAATGTGAGGAACAAGTTAAACAAACTGCAAACAACAACAACTATAAAGATGCATCATCCTGTCAAATTTCATCAAAATCATACCAGCGGTGTCTGAGATACCATGTCCACCGCATAGTAATTGTGTTACTTTACTTCCCAGTTTAAATAAGCTGGGTTGCAGTGCAATTTTTGATTGATTTTTGATCTTACATCCTGCTGAAATATTAGGCACACCTGAGCCTGGATTGATAACATAATGTTGGGTCATTTGTGACCTTGGGGGGTTCTGCTTCCCCTTTGGCCATGATACTTCAGGTATAATCAGTGCATTAGTATTCCAGCCTGCCTGCCTGGAGATAGTATAGTCGGTGTAGCCATCCAGCTCAATGAGACACTCTTTATTTCTCACCAGTGGTGTTAAGCAGTAGTGTTAAGCAGAGGGGGAATTAAAGCCATCATCAGGACCCTCTCCTGCCTTGGTAGCAAGGATGGCGTAACCTGACCTGAATATAAAACACCTCATTTGCTGTAGAGCATCTGATTTAAGTTATTCAGTGTTAGTACAGTTGAAATATTGTACGTTCTTGCAGCCTGTTCACGGACACTCAACAACTAGAGCCTGATTTTAGATTGTTGCTTCGTATAAACTGATTCAAGTCGACTGCCCGTGTCTGTTTAGCACGTTGACCAAAACACAAAGAATCTTTTTGGACAAACCATTGGGAAAAATTAAGTTTCCAGCAATGCTATGACTAATTCTACATATTTTGCGATTGCCATTCCACTGCTACTGTGAAATATGTCACTATTGAAACCCTAAAAGACAGCCAGCAAGCAAAAATTAAAAAACATTGTTTGATTAAGATGATGCAGCTGTCTTAAAACTCTTTTTAAGTTACTAGTTAATTAGCTGTTGTTAGTGTGTTAATTGATGGACATTTATGTGGAGGTTGCAACACTATTTCCGTATTTTGAACTGGGTAATAGTTGTTGAGAAAAGAAATTTCATTATTGCTAGGCCTGTGACAAGAACTGAAATGAATCTGTTGCTTTTTCAGATTCTTCTTTGTCGTTGTCACAGGTGCCCGTATAAAGCTGAAGTATTATGTGTTTTTTGCGAGTAAGCCTGTGTGCTCTCCAGTTGGGAAAGCCCATGCTGTTTCCCTAATGCCTTTCTGGGAATAGAAACGTAACTGAGGTAATTGGTTTTTCAACCCCGGAATGCTTTGCCGTGCCCGTGTGTCACACGATCGCCGCGACCTCAAAGTTGAAGCATGGGATGAGTAAGCAAAGCAACACACACACACACACACAAAAAATCAACAGTTTTTTTGTGTCAAGTCATGTCTACTTTATCTAGAAACCACAGTTAACAACTGAGGTCGATGTATTGTGCAATCAGAAAAGCAAATTAGACTCAAAGGCCAGCGAGAAGAGATGGGGACTTAAAAGTATACAGTATATTGAAACGAAAAATTACGTTAATTAGTTCTTGCCACTGGCCACAATATTACTCCCAGAGCCAGGGGAAACCCAGAAAAGTCAATTGCTCGTTAGTTTGATGGATTTTACTATTCATCTTTTTTGACTCCCTATCATTACCACGGGGTGTAGTTCTAACCATGTCCCCACCAATAATGCATCAGTCATAATTTCGAGAGCGAACAAACATTCACAGCTTGCTGTTCACCTGCTGTCTCTGAATGAGTCGGGAAAGCGGTTTTCAGCAAACTGCAATGCTACTTAATGCACCATATTACCGGTAATCATGAGCAGCGAGCGAACAAAGGCACAGAAGCATTAGATGACAATTCTCAGCATGCATTATGGAGGGAGAGTAAGACGAAAAATTGATTCATGTTGTACGATGATTGCGAAAAAACAAGCAAGGAGCCGCTCACTTGATGGACAGCTTAAACTTTCACAGGTTTCTATCTGGGGAATGGCAAAATATTGACAAGAATGGAGGAAATTAGGAATGTCTGCATGAGTAACAGCGATATGCATTATGCAATGGGTGGTTTATCCTTTGTCCTGCTCTCTAACGTCGTTCCCAGCCTAAATTAACTGCTCAGCCAAGCCAAACCTGAACCTATTTTCGCTCCGTCAACGTCAATTAGATAACAGCTTATCCGGAGGAAATGGAGCTACGCCGTCGGTACGTGGGGGCAGAGAGAGCAACTGTGTTTTTTGTGGAGTTGTTTGTGTCGAGCGTGATTCAGGGAGTGAGCGAACATTATAGTGAGTAAGTGACTGAGCGAGAGAGCGAGTGAACTTTTAAGTGTTGATGTTTGCTCCATTGGTAGAATAGCCGAGAGAGCGCAATCTCTTTTTTTTGGGGTGTCAACCAAAAAAAAGAATGTACATGAAAAACTGCTATTGTGATGGCAAGATACCCAGTAACATATCCTTTGTTTACAAGAAAGAAGCATTGTGCAGATGTGGAGTATAATGACAATAAAATTGAATTGAATTGAAAATTGAATTGAAAAGTAGTGTGTGGAGTACTAGAGAAATGAGTTCAACAGCTAAATCTAATCATCAGGAAGAAAAACGCACATAGCATCCCAAAACAATGTTGTTTGTCAGATCCCAGAGGTGAGATGAACTATGCAATTATAACTCCCACATTTTTACTACTAAAAAACCAAAATGGTGTGGTTACTAATGAAAGAGCAATTTCAAAGGCAATTTCAAAGAGCGTCATTTGTGCCCAGAACACTCAACTGGCTCAGTATACACAGATTAGAGTTTCAGTTAAACAATTATTTCTCAGAGGCAGAGCTGCTCTGGAGGCAGCAATAATCTCATTGTTTGACAGGGTTTCCGCAGCTCCTTAAAAAGTCTTAAATTCAATTATCTAAATTCAAGGCCTTAAAGTGTCTTTTTTGTTGTTGTAAAGTTTTAAATATAATTTTCAGAGGTCTTAAAAATATGTCTTTGATACAAAATGTATAGTGATTTACGTCACTTCAATGATTGAAGGAACGGATTTGTTTTTTGGCAGTAGAGCAGAACCACACATGTAACTTTCCTGCGCCGATTTGAGTTCGCTTTTCCTCAGCCAGAGACAGTTTAGCTAGCTCCTTTAGCACCTCTGCCTTTCCAAATCACAAGCACAGTCCTGACAAAAAAGAGATTTATGCCGCAATCCATTGCAAGTCGTAAGTTGATAGTTCCAAGTCTGTATTCCCGACTTCCAATCCAAATGTATATCAGTGCATCTGCTCGGGAAAACATGGATGCCCGCAGCAAACTCATGTTTGTATGGCAAGTCTCAGAATGTTACAAGCATCTAAAGAGGACCTACATCAACTACTACAGCCATTAGTGAAGAGAAATGGCACATATCAGTGAATTAGTAACGTTAACGTTAGTAGGCTAGTACCACACGCTAGTAAGGACTTCTATCTCGTAATGTTGAGCACAAATCAAGCGAATTACGTTGCAAATGTCAACTACAAAATTGTTCCAACATGTTTTCATAACAAAAACAACATATGAAGTACAAACTGATGCAAAGAGAATTGTGTTTACTGTTCACAGTGTGCGCCGCTATTTTGCTGTGTGTTTATATTGGACCAGTTAGAGTTTCTGACTGGGAATTCCGACTCCGAATGACTATTGCACAATCTCAATGGGCGGAGCCAAAGCACCACAGTTTCTCGGAGCAAAGTAGCTAACTGGCAAACTTGAAAGGTCTGTTCCACTGAAAAAACACCATTTCCCAGCCTTCTGCATGGTTATGAAGCATTTGGGCTGTAAATGATTGATCTATAGCCCAATGTACAGGTTTGTTATATTTTAAATAAAGACTTCTCACCACGTGGGTGTAACCAGTCTGTTGTGACTGCAACTAGCTAGATATCTATAGGCTAGTATGGCTAGTTTCTATATGCCATTGTATAGGCAATATTTCATGGTGGGTGGTCACTATTAGAGGTTCCATTTTCTCGTAAGCTTCGCCGTATAGGCTTCGCCATATGGTACTGAAAATTCAATGATGCACCTATCAGCTGGGGCTCCGCCCCCAAGCACCTGTATATAATGCCATGCTTGCCGGCATTCGTCCTCTTTTTTTCTTTGAGCGAACACCTAAGCTAAAGATGTATGAATTCCTTGATCAGCCCTTTTCAGGGCCAAAAGCTGTAATTCCTGCCCAGTGGATGTTCTGCCGGAGGACGGCCGCTCTTCAAGCTTCCGCTGCTTCGGCACGGTGTGTGGTAGAGCTGCAGTGGAAAGAATGGCGCACTGTTGCCTTTCCCTTCCCAGAGATAGGCGTGCGGCTAGATACCACCACTCCCGATATCCTGAGGCACTCGGCATTTTTGATGCTGTCGACCCTCCTGATATGGAGGTAGATGAGGGCGAGCAGCGGAGATCCCGATGGGGACGCTCCTCTACGCCTTCCCACATCTCCAGCTGGTCAGCCCCCTGCTGGAGAGGGTCAGACAAGAGCGTCTGACCCTCATTCTGGTAGCTCCAGAGTCGGCCCTGTGCTTCCCAGAGCTACGATCATTGTCCCATGCGGCCCCATGGTCATCCTGATGAGACAGGATGCGCTGTCACAAGCCCTAGGCACCATTCCGCAACCTCCGATTTTCAGGGGTCCGCTGATGGTTTGGTTTCTGAAAGGTTGATTCTTCAGGACAAGGGACTGTCGACAGCAGTGGTTGGTACAATTCAGAACGCAGCGAAGTGGACTGCCTTTTCAAAATGGTGCAACAGTAGGGGCGCCTCCCCAACCTCCTGTTCAGTAGGGTGAGTGCTTTCATTCCTTCAGTCCTTGTTGGGTAAGGGACTATCCTTCTCCACCATTAAGGTTTACACCGCTGCGGTGTCAGCGTGTCATGTTGGATGCTATGACAAGCCTGTTTTCAGTCACCCCCTGGTCAAGATTCCCTGGATTCTTACAGGGGGTCAGACGCAGAAGGCCAGTAAAACAGGTGATAGCACCACGTTGGGACCTCCCCACTGTTTTACAGGGGCTAGCAAAGGGTCTTTTTGAGCCGTTGTCCCAGGCCCCATTGAACTCCTTGTCGTTAAGACAGCACTGCTACTCGTGCTGGTCTCAGCTAAGTGTGTCAGTGAGATCGGTGAGTCAGTGATAATGCGCTGCCGCGTCTTGGTCCTCCCCGAGCCTTTTGGTGCATTTTTACATGCTTGACGTGACCGGGGGTTCCTTCGGCCACTGTTTTGGAGCCGGGAATGAAGGTGCTGGCCCCCTCTACAATGCAGGACAAGGAGGGAGTCATCCGGTGACAGTTACGGTTCGTAACTTGCCTTCTTCTCCGTCCTTTCCCATTGCCTTAAGCACTGCTGGGTGCTCAGCTTTATTTCTCTTGGTTACAGTTCGTAACCCTGTACATAAGACTGACGCACTAGCACGGCATGCTGAGAGCCTTTGTCTTCAATACGAGCGCCTTTGCTCGTATGAAGGAGACAACAGACTGTATGCAGGGACAACTGACTGTCATTTTGTCCAGCACGGTTCAGTGAACACAAGATGGCTATGGTTGGTTTATACTGTTCGTCATGTGATGCATGAACTGAGCATGAATCAACATGACCAGGTAGTTCTGGATTATCTATGTTATTCAGAATATGCTTGTGTCTTTGCCCCTCGCACCTTTGGGTCCAGCAGGGGTACATCCATCGGGCTCCGCTCGTAGCTTCGCCTTAGCCCATAAGGCGAAGCCTAAACGGCGAAGGCTCCGAGAAATAGAATGGTAGTTATGTTACTATAACTCTAGTTCTATGATCGTAGGCAAAGCCGTTTAGTTTCACACCTGCTGTCCCCTCCTTGGTTCGCAGAAAGAAAATCATGGAGGACGAATGCCAGCAAGCACAGCCTTATATACAGGTGCTTGGGGGCCAGCTGATAGGTGCATCGCTGAATTTTCAGTGCTCGCGCTCACGTGCATGAGCATAGCCCATAAGGCGAAGCCTAAACGGCTTTGCCTACGATCATAGAACTAGAGTTATAGTAACCTAACTATCGTTCTGCTGCTTTCCATCAAGTACTTTCTTCTATCCATCTATGGAGAAACAGGTTTATTTGTAGATTATCTAAGTTATATGTACTTTTTTGGCTATCATGAGAGAAGCTGACATTTCAGTAATTTTTG
This sequence comes from Gephyroberyx darwinii, assembly GCA_900660455.1. Taxonomy (NCBI): domain Eukaryota; kingdom Metazoa; phylum Chordata; class Actinopteri; order Trachichthyiformes; family Trachichthyidae; genus Gephyroberyx; species Gephyroberyx darwinii. The sequence continues at coordinate 17,946 of CABFOQ010026721.1, read as the reverse complement.
CTAACATTATACCTAGCAAGTTACAAAGCTAGTGAGTGTTGTCTAGCTATAATATAATATAATATACATAACATAATATATAATAACTATAACAAAGGGGAGTAACATGCCTTTTCATTTCTATTACAAGTAATAGACTATTGAGTGTGCAATTCTCAAGCTTAGTACCTCTGTCCCACTCACTTACTCTCTGGGATTAGCTGCTCTGACCTGAGTTCAGTTGTGTAGTGCTGCTGTCTGCTCTTCATTATGTCTCTGTCTAGCACGCTTGCATGCCATCTCTCTCTCTCTCTCTCTCTCCTCCCCTCTCTCCCCTTATGTGTTGCAATTCTCACTGTGGTTATTTGTTTATTCAAAATCAGTATGTATGCCTTTGAGTTGGGTAGCCTTAGCTGCTGAAGCGCCCCCAAAAGGGGTCTAAAATTGCCCTTGCTCTAGACATACCCGACCTTACCGGTTCAGAAAAGGTAGTGGCATTCTCTTCTGCCCTATGCAATCCAGTCTCAAAATATTTTACAATATATTTGTAATGTAAATGTAAACTGTAGCTTCAGTACCTTGGAATGAAAAACAATAGCTCACCTATTTTGTAATTGTATTTACAATGAACTGTTCTGGATGAATGAAAAAAAGTCTCTGAATGACAGAATCAGGTAGTGTGTGATCTTTGTCTCTTCATGCAGTGTGAACAGCCTCCCGACTAGGCCAAAAGCAGACCAGTCGTTTAGTCTGAACTGCCCTCATTTGGCAAAATTTGAACAGTCTTGTAGTCTGACCTAGGCTTTACACTCAGCCCTAGTAATGGTCCCTTCAGGCTTGAAATTAACACAATTTACCCCCAATCTCTTCTTGGCGCTGAAAACCAGCTGGTCGCGCCACTCCCCATTCCTGATAAGCCCATAAGACAAAGCAAGCCAAGGACATAAGGGAATATAAAAGTTGTCAGCTTACATGACCAAGTAGTGTTGTGTGAAATGACTTTAGCCCGACATTGTTAACACTGAGCGGGCTGCCACCGCCATGCTCGATAAAGGCAAATAAAAGGCCAGATAAAGCGCTGATGGAATGCAGCGTGTGTGCAGGGATATAAAGTTTGCCATCTAATCCTTGGTTTCTATTGTGGCCAATGTTTAGCAACACAGACACCCTCTGTTCTATTCACCCTTGAAGACTTTCTCTCCCCTTCTCTATGTCACTCTCAGTGATGTAGAGAAGTGATATAGTGATATAGTGCATTTGTCAGTCAAACCCAAAATGTGCAAATATTGGTTCAAGAGATGAACTAAGTTATTGAACATGTGCCTGTGTATGTGTATTGTCAGGGTTTGTTTTATTGATTAGGTATTGTGTATTAATCTGTGGAGAGATTATTAGTCCAGAGTATTCCCTATCTTCCATGCCAAGTGTTGTTCTTCAGATCCAGAGCAAAAGAGCCTATCACGCACAACAGAAGTGTCCTTCAGGGGGGTGTGGTAGGACAGGGAGAGTAGCAGGGGTTAAAGCCAAGGCCCATCCAGCCAACCCCAGAGAGAGACCAGAGACGTGGCGAAACCATAAGTCTACTTGATTAGGACATTCTCACTGCTGTTGCTGGCCATGTGCGTGCTAATTAGCATGAGTACAATTCATTACCCAAGGAGACGTGGGATTATGTCTCTGGATCACTCAGTAGCTAAAAGTTTTGACACTCTAATTTAACAGATGGAGAGCTCACTTAACTTTGCCAGCTCCCTATAGACAAGTGGTGTTAATAAAGGGATGGGGGAATCATGCAATTGTGTGTGTGTGTGTGTGTGTGTGTGTGTGTGTGTGTGTGTGTGAGAGAGAGAGAGAGAGAGAGAGAGAGAGAGAGAGAGAGAGTGTTTATTTTAGAGATACTAAGTGCATTTGATTGGATCAGCAAAAATGCAGCTGTTTTCACAGCAGTAGTCTAACTGCTACAGTAGATGTAGTTTGCATGTCACATTACAAATCATTCTACATGCAAACACAAGAACCTAAAGCAGTATTGTGTAACATATTAACATAGCAAGTCTCATTGGTCACTGATTATTTTATGGATGACTAGCCTTAAGGTCTTTATCATTTTTCCAATATGAATATGACTGCTCATGCACTTGCGTGGGCATGTGTTAAGTGTGTGCTGCACACGTTAGTCATGCAAGGACCAAGGATGGAGGCAGAGGCAGAGATAATAAGTGCACTGAAATAGGGGACACTAAGGCCCAATCCCAATTCACCCCTTGCCCCTACCCCTTAGCCCTTCCTCTCCGTTTTGCGCGTTCACGTATAGGGGTAGGGAGTCCCGATTCTTGTTGGGATCGAGGGGTAGGGCGAAGTGTTAGGGCTACATGGCCCTCCAAATGGAGGTTTTTCAGAGGCACACTCAAAACCGAGGGTTATGAGAAATCTCCAACAATCATCGGCAAGATGGTGGCGAACGCTGCACAAGCAACAAAAAACCCCACAAATGTAGTATTTTCTTCATTAATAAAGATTTAAAAATTATGATAACCATCGTATTATCTTAGTTTAATGTCATTTCAATGTATTATAGACCTTTTCTTTATAACAAGAATCGCTAAAATCACTAGCTGATGTCTCTGGCTAGCTAGCTAACGTTACAACATTGTTTTAAGGCTGATTTGTGCATGACAGTCCCGCATTTTGACATATTTCCATGTAGCATTTCCCCCTTTTGATGGAATATGATGCCTGAAATATAACTAAAATCCGGCAAGTTGCTGCACTTGTTATCGCTCCTCTAATATCAGTGCAGAGTAGACTGGCAGGGTAGGAGCACAGAGCACCGCTATTCGGTCATGTCGTGAATGAATCATGTGCGTCCATGCTTTTCTATCTCCGTCATTGTGATAATAACATTATTGCCATAGTAATGGATCGCCAACAAACTCGCTGCGTCTGTTTACGTAAACGCCAACGACGATGACGTGATGACGTATCAGGGTCTTGAAGGGTTGTCCCATTTCATAGGGGAAGATTTCAACCACTACCTCTTGTAACTCTGTTCCGAGGGGCACTCGAAAACGAGAAGTAGGGGTAAAAATGAGAAATGGGACTGGGCCAAAGAAGGGGTTAAGATGATGGCAAAGTAAGGAGAGAGTTGGAGAAGGAATTGGGTGCCCATATACAAGGTATTGCTCTCTTTCTCTGTCTCTCATGCTCTGCCTTCCTCCTCATATACATTCAATTAAGTGCTTAATCTTGCTACCCATGGGTAGTCACTACACACTTATCCGTTGAGCACCAAATCACTCACGCCTTCCTGCTTTACTGACTGTCCGCCTCAGTCATGCATGACCACCAATTTAATTGACCACCACTCAAGAAACGCTAAACAGACAACATATTCAAAGGAAGGCCCTTTCATCAGACATGCCATTAGAATAAGGTTTCACAGTGACATTTGCTCTCAAATTTAATTAGTGTCTACCCTCCATCGTCTCATGTTCTCCATTTTGCTTTTATTTTCTCTCTTTTTACTTGTCTGTCTCACACACATTAGCACTTTCTCTCTCCGCCTTCTTCTTTTTTCCCTTTAGACCCTTGTCACTCAACCAGAACACTCCTACGTTTGCTATGCCTGCGCTCAATGATTACTTAAGCTCTGACATCAGTGCAACTGGCACTGATTATGAAAAATTAGCTCCCCTTCTGGCCCACCCCAGTGAGCCCCAAAGCCCACATCGGTGGAGCTTGTGTCTGCTCGCGTTGCTTTTGTTTTGAAACTGTCTCTCTGCCCTGCACCATGAATACAGATACTGGGGGGCAGCAAGGTACAACACCATCTCGATCGAGAAGTGTGCTGGCCAGAGGTCATATTTGTAGTTGGAGACAAAAGAATTGTAGTGGAGGAGGCTTATAAATTGAAGAAGTGCAGTGCAGTGCAGTGCACTGTTGGAGCTAGAATACCAATGCAGTCCTTGGCAGTATTTCCCCTTCTAGGCTCCTTGGCTTTTCAAATCCTGTGCATGGGGCTGAAAGTATAGTGGCTTCTTTTGCTTATCTTCTTATATGTGAGATGGCATGGGAAAACTCACACGTGATGTAATTTTGACACTTTCACATTTTTAACACACTGTGTAGTTCTATAAGAAACTGTCCGCTGTTTAAATCAGTAGTCTGATTTATGACTGAAGAGAGTCTATTGGATCCTAAACAATTTCATTCAATTTCACACACATGGATGCATGCACACAACCATGCACACACACAGCATAGTCACACCCAGGATTTCTAAGTACTCTAGTGATTTAGGCTGGGGATGTACTTGAGCATTATCAGGGCAATTTACACCAGTTTTGCCCAATCCAACCGGAGGCTTGGTCAGGACCGATGGTCTGGTAGATCATCTGCTAGTGTGAGGGGTTTCAGATTCAATGTGATTCAAGTCACAGACTCAACTATTTACTATAGTTGACTCACAGACATGTGTGATGCTTCGTCCTTGCCTAATCATCTAATGTGAGCATATTTACAACTGCGAGACATACAATCTGTGAAATCCATTGCTATGTTTATGATGCAATGCATTTTCAAAATTGGTTAGCAGTGGAAAAATCTTCTGTGCCCCCAGCTTTAAAATGGCTTTCTAAACCACCACAAAACCACTTGCATCACTTGCACTCCAAAACGCCTAAAACAGCTCAAAAGGTCAAAATCTGTAATCTGTGTTTTCAAAAAATCTTCAAGATAAACCGTGTAAGTCACCGAGCTGGAGGGTCCAAGGAGTGTGAATGATAAGCAGTGCTGGAGGGTGGTTCATACATGAGGCACACTGGTGCTTCAAAAATGCCCTCTCTGTCTCTGTGTCAGCTTTAAACAGATGGTGGAGGGATTGTGTTACATTAATGAAAGGTCCCTGCTTCACTCGAGGTATCTGTCTTCCTGACAGTTCATGTCCCTGTTGAGGACTTATCAAAGTTTCGCCATCATTTTTAAAGAAGTTTTATGTCAGCTATGGAGCCCAGAGCACTCATTTTTAACATCCTCAAGGCCCAATGAATGGGCAGGGGGTGATTATGACACTTTAACACCTCAAGGGAGAAAGAAGTGTGTCATACAAAGGCACGCAAACACACATACATACATACATACACACACACACACACACACACACACACACACACACACACACGCTGTGTGTGCCAGCTCTAAAGAGAGCTAAATGGTGCAACATGGCTTAGGGAAAAGCTGATATTCTTTTTAGTGTTTGAAAAATTCCCCCTTTTTCCCTTTTGTTTTCACACTTTCCTGGAGGCTACAGTTGTGAAATAATGGCTTAAAGCTGTAACTTTTTCTGTAACTTTTTCATGAAAAAAATATTGCCTTATTTTCTATCTGAATATTATTTTTTTAGGCTGAATAAGACAAAATCCACCCATTAGCGATGCATGGGACCCCCGGGTTTACCCCAATTCAGCCCCTGTGGTCAGGCATGACCAGTGGCAGGAAATCCTATTGGAACACAGGAAATGATGCATTTTATGTATTAGGAAATCAAGGAAGAGAATCACACTATATTGTAATAGGTGCAGAAAAAATAATTTGATCTTTAGAAAGTCTCCCAACAAAAAAGAAGAGTGATTGGCATTAATTTCATGCTATTACATCATTTTTCTTGCCTTGGCAGATCAGGAAGTACAGCATGTTATTGAGCTCCATCATAAATGTATAGAGTTCAAAATTGGAAAAACTAAAGAAAGGAATAGAGATGTGGAAAGGGAAAGAGGGCTCTAAAGGAACTGCTCACTGTTGCAGAATGTCCTTCTCACCCCAGTGAATCATTGACTTCTGGTACAAGGTATGCTAAACCCACCCTTTCTCCGTTCCATCTCCCCACACTAACACATACCACTGACTCATGTCATACCTTGGTCACCTGGGAAAGCAAAGGAGAGAAGAACACACAGAGAAACACAGTCAGGGTGATGAGCTTAGCTGACTTTACATGGGAATCCTTGCTTTACAGGATGGTCATCACCAGCCAAACCCCTAGAGAACCTCAGTGAGAACATGCTGACAGGCTGTGAGGCCAGGGTCATAGGAGGGGAACGGAACTAAAGCCAGAGAGAGAATGAAAGAGATAAGGGGAGAAAAAAGAGAAAAATGCACATTATGTGAGCATTCTTATCTATAAAATGCTAAGATGACATTGATTAAAAAATGAAACCCCATCATAGAATACTGCTTTATCCCTCAATTGCTTGCAAAGTCTGGTGTCTAGGTCAGACACACACATAAACACACACACATGCACAAAAACACAGTTTAAAGCTTCTAAATATCTCTCCCAGGGGGATTAAGTTACAAGCAACTATTATCTGTATTGTTTATTTTGCTATCTGAGACAGTGGTGGGAACTAAAGAGATACTCATGCATAATAAGAAAATGCAATGTGATATGCTGTTACCACCCTCAACCCTGTGATTATATGCTACTATGAATATGCCAAACAGTAGGACAAACTAAGAACAGTAAGGTAAGGTAACAGGAGCAGTAACAGGAGGTTGTGGGTGAGTCGTAGGCTGGATCCAGGAGAGAGTTGAGTCAGTGTGTGCATGTGTGAACGTGAGCAGTTGCGTTGTGAGTGTGAGAGCCTGACGGAGTACGTGAGTCTGACAGGAGATTAAAAGGATCGAGTCGGACAGGGAAGCCTTAATTGGCCGCAGCCGGTGCTGGATCCAGGGAGAGTCAGTCCACTGACTCAACCCACACCCTCCCCCCAGTCTGCCACAGTGCCCAAATACCTTTTTGACCCAGTAATACCGATTTAGCCACTGTGCGGTGCATGCAAATGAGGGCCCAACGCAGCAGCGCATTCAATTGTTAATAAAAGCTAAGTGGATAAACTTGCAAGCAAGCTGGCTGCCCCTCCACAACAGTGAAGATGTTATAAGGCCTTAGTTCAACGGGCATTAGTATTACCAGGTGAGGTCAGTAATTTGATTTTGGCTCTGCACAATTTCAGTCAGTCATCCAAACAGTACAATAGTCTACTATGGAACCGTGGTCATCTGGGACCAGCACGTGTGAATGCACCGCCAGAATCACCCACACTTCAGCAAAACTTTCATTATCATTGTATCATTGTAACGCCAGATGCAGCAGCTCCTGCACTCCTTTCCACTATTTTTCTTGGCAACAAACTGTGCTTCAATGCACTATCTCTTCCTTTTATTGCTTCTTTTATATTCTATTTATGTGCTTATATTCTATTCTTTTTTTCCTTGCTGAATCCTATTACTTTTGGTGCTGCAACTACCTAATTTCCCCACAGGGATCATAAAGTTTCATCTAATCTAATCTAAAGAGTGATGCTGCTCCACATAGCCACTGGTTATATGCCTCTTGTAATCTAGATGCCGGGAGCACAAGTCGGCAACTGTGTGAAACACCAGATGTCAAACTGGACAGGATTAAAATTTCCCCAGGACGTCAGAGTTAACTCAAAATACAGTAGGTCATTTCAGATGGAATTTTCCTGGCTGGCTGGAGAAAATCGCTGATATGTTTCACACAGGATAAAATTCCCATGGTCCTAAGGTAAAAATGACCATCACCAGACCTCCCCTGGTAATATGCCATCCAGAGAGGGCTTTTGCCAGAGTGTGCTCTGAATAAACCAACTGAAATTCTGAAACTGCCAACATGCCTGTTTGGTTCCAGATTGTGCTTCCAAATGTTAAGGCGTAAGTGGGGGAAAAAAGGAAACCATTGTGCAACACACCGCTTTGGAAGACAAGAGAGGAGTTAAAGTCATCCTACATAAGAATGGAGCATCAGTAAATTAAAATAAAGTAAGTCAAACCAGAGATGTAAAACAAAAGTATGACTAGGCTCAAAACAAGAGTGAACACTGAATGTGAAAGATGCAGGGGTGAGTTTCCCAAAAGGCATTGTAGCGCTAAGTACTAAGTAATTCTTCCAGACATGAATTTCAGGCTTCCCGAAACGTGTCGCAACTCCAACGTGAAATCTCTCGCTCGTTCTCGATGACCTGGTGCTAGTCGTGAGAAGTATCTCTTTGTCTCTTTATTTGACTTGTAGGCAGGATCCTTTACTGCAGGCACAGATTGCTGTTTAACCTGCACTCCACAACATGTCAGAAGCATCATCTGCATTATCTTTCGACCCAGCATCTCATACTTTGAAGAGAAAAGGCTAGGCCTATGTTTTTTCTATACACTTTCTATATTTTTAACACTGGATTTCCTGTAAATAGTAAATATTGCTCTTCTCTTTTTATTTTTTGCCATGTTAATGGCAGCTGGAACTGTACTTCAGGTAAACCTCTTTTTATAGGCTGCAGGACTCTGCCAGTCTAATTGGATAATTTGATTGAAAAGATGTTCTTCAATGATGATCCTCTATGTTTGGATCTGACAGTGGGTGAGGTTCACTAAGTATCTCTTCAAGTATCTATTGAAATTTCTGCTTCACGATATCCTTTGGGAAACGCACATGATGTTTTCAAGAACTGTCGTAAAACTATTTTTCAGCATATAACTGTAGGGACGGGATGCAGAAAAGTACACCTTAGGCACGACAGTATATCTTATCCCATCTGTACATGGCCAAAGCCTGTCATTTAGGTTGGATACTTGTAAAGAAAGACTACTTATGTGATTGGCTGCACATCTCATTATAACAAATGGCAGTGTGCACCATTTGATAGTGATGATACCACTATCCACTGGCCCAAGCCTACTGACGACATATTTTATTCAGGGAGAAAACCTTGGAAAAATTCTGTAAAATCTTGACATTATTGAAAATGAGACACTGCTTGGACTACCTTGACCTACTTCTTCATATCTTTCTCTCACAACTCTTAGCACCAATCATGGCACACCTCAATTTCATCTAGTTGAAATGAGGCAGAACCTTCCACAGTTCTACTTTCTACCACACTCCCTGAACTAAAATGACGGTGCTTTCCAGTAGCTGGCAAATGAGCTGCTTGGGTCCTGCATGTTTTCCTTGCAACCTGCGATCCTCCAGCAGCGAGAGAGCTGCCCTGACTGACCTGCAGTCCTTAACTCCTAAAAAGAGACTGCACTTTTGCGAGCAGGGCCCCTAGACTATAGAACTATATAGAAAATTCATTTGTTTTCTTCTCTTTTCTCATGTTTGAAACATTGGCATTTGACAATTTTCAGCTGATGTTTTCTGCCTGTCCTTTGGTACAAACCTACATAGGATTTCAAAAAACTGTACCTCTAACTAAAAAGTGCTGTATGCATCTGTATGTAGTATTCTCATCTACCCATATCCAGCAGGCAGAATTGTGCTAATTCGTCTAGCATTGCATTACCACAACGTCTTGCATGGCTGGGGCCGAAGATAGGTAGGTGCTGCTGAATCTATTTGCTAATAAGCCACTGTAGGAGGAAGGCAAGCACACTTGAGATTAATGAGAATTATTGTTTATGATATTCAGTGTAATAAAGAGTGTAAAGAGTGTAATAAAACAACAGTTTTAGATTTCAAAAACAAAACAAAGGTTATAATTACAAATGGCTTTGGTGTTTGCGAGGTCAATGAGGAGTGTATTTGCAAAAGTGCAAGTTAACACTCATAGAAATGGGTTGTTTTAACATTTGGTTATGATGGATGTCAGAGCGACTCCACGTTTCCCAACTCCCCTGATTATGTTTGTACTGAATTCAAGTCATGCTGTATAGCATGCAAGACAATAAGATGTGACAATTCTATCTATTGTGGTTCATGGCAGTACATCACTTGTGTACCAGTACACCCCTTTAAGATCTTCTTAGATTATTGTAAGAAATGCAGCATGCTGATGGTGTTGAAAACTTGTGACACACACAAATGCACCCATAAATGGGAACATTTTGGGCCCTTGACAACTGATTCTAAAGGCATCAATGTTTTCCCTTGTATAATGTTGCTCTGTGGCATCTCAGCAGCATCCCACTTCTATTGCATATATCTGAGAGGAGAAAAGCACTTCACAAAGTGAAGCCAAGATGACAACCCAATGACATCTCCTTTTCCCAGCAAGACATGCCTCTGATAGCGTCTGCTCATGTTTTTCCAAATATGCTGTGAAAAATGTCTCCTATAGATGCACGTATAGGCCTTTGCTGTGTTTAAGACTTATGTGTAAGATATTAAGTTGTCCTTGCCCCGGGGGGGCATTTATTGATGTGTAATTAACAGGTCATGGCGTGTTTGAGTTGTTGTTCTTGTGAAACTCTGCATCCCATGTGCTTGTTATGAAAATGACCCATAATCGGGGCATTAATGCGTAGAGACAGAGCTAAAAGGAACAAATGACTTCACTGTAGTTTGTGTGATTTTGTAAGTGTAGCATCTGAGAGAAGGAACTGAATGAGTCTCACTACCAAAACTGTAACTCCCATTGCTGTGCCCTTGAGCAAGTAGCCTATGGCTGTTGGCAGCTCCCAGGTGCAACTGTGTAACAATGTGAGTGTGCAATGGGTGTGAGAACCCTGTCAGCTCTATAATATCTATGACTATATTCAGTCATGGTGACCTCTCAGCGCTATCACTAGCACACCAGTCAGATGCTGCATAATGCTGCACTCTTCACACGGGAAGGTTGGCAACCACAAGCCTATAACCTGGAAAATGACCAGTGGAAACCTCCATTTTCCTCCTCCACCTTCCATTATTCCCATATGACGTGAATGGAGCACAATGTGGACATAAGGGATTATGGGTAATGTAGTCACACTATTGACCTGGCGCTGTGACAGGTTCCTTGGGTTTGTCCGACAAATAATATTTGACATGACAAAACATAATCTGGCCAAATCAAAGTCGAAAGAAATGGCTGGGTCCATTTTAAATGTCAGAATGTAACGGTGTAATCAATACTCATAAGTCTCCTGACAGCTCACCAAGGTGATCTCTTCATGCACTCTGTATCTGTGCATGCGGACAATCAGTGGCCTCGGTTTGGCCCCAGCTGGGGGTTTTGAGAGCGGAGGTTCGGTGGGGTTGGTTAATCACAACAGGCAAATCAAAGGCGTTGTCACTAAAGATTTTCAGGAGGGGATTCTTGACAAATTCCATGCAATGTGAAAATTCTCTCTCAACATGTAGTTGTTGAGGTAGTCCAGTTATTTCCCTGCAGTGCCCTCCAGCTCAGTAATCTCTAATTAGTACAAACTGCTGAGTCTAGAAAGAAACACTTGCTCTTTGATTCTGAGGGCCGAACACCAAAACCTGACGTTTACAGTTGATGTTATACATTTTTTTTCTTCATCGTAGCTACACTGGAAATACTTCAACGTGATGTGACGTCATGTATGTTTTACAAATTATCCATGTTAAGAAGAAAAGCACCAAACAACAAAACGGACCCAGGAGTGCAAAGTACATAGCTGTTTTCATACAGTGTTAAAATGTTTTAGGATGGATTTTTCCTTTAACAGTGGGCTAAGTGAATAGTCCACCTCATGTGAAAGCCCTTGTGTCTCAGAGTTCACATTGAGGGAGACTGTCGGTGCCTGAGAGGCATAAATTAGACCCAAGGCCTAATTAATTTAAAATTCCACCCAACCAAGTAGATTAATTACCTTAATATACACCATTTTGAGTAAAGCATTATTCTATAACAGAATTAGATTTCCCCCTTAATGACTTTGTTTTACATACACCCTCTGTGTGTGTGTGTGTGTGTGTGTGTGTGTGTGTGTGTGTGTGTGTTCCAGA
>CABFOQ010026720.1:0-12909 GCA_900660455.1 Gephyroberyx darwinii | reverse complement strand
CATCACACACACATCACATCTTTTGGCATGCCGGATCCAAGCTTGGCAATCCTCTGGATATGTCCTCACATCCAGCATTCATAGCATTGACAAGTGACGTCTGATTGTGTGGGTTATGGTCATAAACCTTCCACCTCCACGCAGAAAATAATTCTTCAATGGGGTGTTTGTAATTTGACAAGTTGCTGTCCATTTGAATGTATGTTAGGTTTTGAAATCTAACAGTTTTGAAAAGAGTATGTAAGCACTGGCAAAATGGGCTGTAGATACACATGGTTTTGCTGGTGGTTGACTTAGAGTGAGAAAAGATTTCATGAATTTTGAAAGCTGTAGTCATTGAATGTGTTTTGTGTTAAACCAATGCATTTTGTGTTAAAGCAAGGCAAGAGTCAGTCATGGTTTTGTTTGCATAGACTTCTGTTGTGCTCACTGTGTGAAGAGTTTTGAAAAAGTGGCTTCAGTATGGACCGATGCGAGTTAGCAATCGGAAAAAACTGTAACAGACAACAGGTTTAGTAGTACAATATGCATCATATCTGCTTTAGTAAACACAAGTGGACTTTATGTCCCTTAACAATTAATCTCTCCTAATCCTAACAACTTTTATTATCTATGTCCAATCAGAAATAGGCAGGTTTTGCCAGCCTTTTAAAATGGTCTAAAATTAAATTCCAAGTGGCATTAAAAAGGTCTTAAATGTGGATTTCTGAAACCAGATACCCTGACATAACACTGGAATCAAAATAAGGATGCAGGATTAGAAAATAAAGTAGGAAGAACTGGGTCCCAGGGGCTTTACATGGGCAATATTCATATTATCCAACAAATCCAGAGTACTTGTCATGTCACAGCTCTTGTTTCTGTTGCTGTTTTTCATCACCTTTTCCTCCACATACTGCAATTAGCAAGGTTGATGCATCTAATATTTCATCTTGTGAGGCGGATTCACCCTTAGCACACACACACACACACACGCGACTCTCTTTTCCCCCCACTCACACTGTTGAGTTGATACAACCGCATATTTCTAGTTTGACTCTAGACAATGGCACTATTGTGTTAGGTGAAGTCATGATCATGTGGCTCAACACTGAGAGATAGATCCCTCTGAGAGATTCACAGTTGTTTGTCTAATGCAACAAAGACAAACTGTGGTGACTCATTCATATGCAGGACGTCCCGGGAGCCCAGTTTGTATTAATGAAATTTCCTGTGTTGTAGTCCCCCCCCCCCGTTTCAATATACATATATATGTATATATATATTTATATGTATATTTATATGTATATATATTTATAAAATAATTGAAGGAGTCAAACCTTTGAAGTCAGGATGTTTTGCTGTATCAAAGCCTTCCTGGCGTTGAGGTTTTCTTTCAGGTTTTGAGTACAGGGCAGAGTTGTGCCCAAGGCAAAGAGGCTGAAACCCAAGTCTTCCTGCATGCTTTATAACAGAGGATCGTTTTACAAAACAGCTTTTTTTTAATTCAGTATCTTTAAATATGACAATTTTCAGAGTGGAAAAGCTGAAAAACAGCATTTAGACCACAGGACACCAAAACTCTCCACTGATACCCAGGAGAATAATTCTAGTAATAATAATAATAAAACCTATTTGTGCTTACATGTGGAATCTGATCAAAATGTCTTGTTAGGTTATGGTTCAGGTTAAGGTCTTCCCATAGACAACCAGTGTATTGATCAATTCTACAATAAATATGTAATCAATCAAACATATCATATCCATCATATCACAGATCTGATTTTTTAAGAAAAGTAATTATCGGCCCCATATCATTTTTGTAACCTTGGCATATGTGTGTGTGCAGGAGTGAGAGATAGACACACACGCACACACACACATTTGTCAAGCACCATAAGGTTTCCATACATACAAAGGCAATCAGCTGAATGGTTGATGCATTACTTGTATAAATGGAGGTGGGTCTGTGTATTCTATGCACTCATTCTTGTGTACACACAGTAGAGAGGGTCAGATTATACAGTATCTTATCTGCTGATCGCAATTTAACCCAGTGGAGCCTGCTGCACTCAGGGTGCTGACAAGATCACCACTTTGGACATGGCAACATGTCTGGTCAAATGAGGAGGTCGCAAATACACACGCACACACGCACACACACACACACACACACAAACTGGTGAAAAAAAACAAAATAAAAGCATAAAAAATAAGAGTTCCATTCGTGTTCCTCGCACACAGTTTAGAGTAACACAAGACCCTATACAATTAAAATGGGCAGTAAACTCTTTGTTGGGAATGGATGTGCAGGGCTGAGGCCTCAGAGGGGGTGGGGGGTTGGGGTGGTGTGTGTGCCCAGGTTATCGCTGAGGTTATCACCGAGGACTGTGCTGGATGTAAACATATGGAAATGACCCATTAACCCACTTCCTCCACCTGAGTGGTTGTTGCTGTTTCTCTTTGTAGATATCAGTTTCTGGCATCTGTATTGTGAATGAGCTCGTGTTAACCCCTTACTTTATGTGAGTTTACCCTCCTGAATTCATAGCATATGAATACTAGCGTCAGACTGTATATTAAGATAGGGCCTTTTAAGGGAAAATGTAAATTATTGCTTTTTTAATTATTTTTATATTTATTTTTATATTTATATTTTTATTATTGCTTTGAAACTTCAAGACCTAGACTCTAATGTCATCCATAAATGAACCATATATCCACATTGTGTTTCAGTATTCTGATGGAGAGTCCATCCTAAGTCCATCCTACACCCTAAGATCCCATTAATATCTAGTGAAGGGACTTGGTCTCCCCTTTGTTAGCAATAAAGCCAAGTTTAAAACAAGTGTGAAAGGAAACCAATGTTCAGAACAATAAATACAATCTAAATATATATTTGAGTAACGGTAATCCCAAATGTTGAACAAAACTTGTTTTCTATGTTACATTAATTTTATCCTTCTGCATAAATTTCAACAACTTTATTTTCACGTTGTGAGTGCTTTGCATACAACTCAGACCTGAAAATCCCAAATAAATGTTTTGAAATGTTTTGAAATAACTTAATAGTGCAACAAAATGTGCAAAAAGTCACGGGGGTTGAATACTGTTGCAGAGCTGTTGTTCTTGAACTCTATAATAATATTAGCTGTGAGTTTCCCTCCATCAAAACCTCATTGTTCATTTCTGTTCTTCTCACTGGAGCAGAAAAGCAAGACAACAACATTACAAGAAGCGACTCGTCTGGCGCTTTTGTTGTGGACAACAGCATCGGGGCTGTCTGCTGTGGTCGTAAATCACCTGGGCTGAGACAAGCTGCTGCCCATACACTCCGCCGACGTTAAGTATAGGCTTACAAGGTGTCTGGAACTCAAAACGAGCTCTGGTGACGAGCGTTCACGTGGGGCGTGCATGTTAAAGGGGCTTTCGGAAGCACTTTGCAAAACAAACTACCCGAGTAATAGCATTGCAGATCTTCCAAATTGTTACTTTTATGTTGCAGTCATTTTGCAGGAGTAGGGGGTTTGCATATCGGGTATTTCACTTTGCAACAAGACTCGTCAGTTTTAGTGTGCAGGACGATACAACAACAGAAGGATTCTTTTGTCTTCCGAAGGAGTTTGACCTCGGAAATGAACCGGGAAGTTGGTTGTTACTCTTTGCTTTTGTGATGAACATGACCTAAACCTAAAACAGCAACAAGTTTCTCATGTTTTTTCAAGGACCTTAGATGTAGAAAGGTCAGTTTTCAGATTGTTACATTGGTCTTCCCCCAAAGGCCCAGTCCAGTATGTTGGTCTTACCCATTGGTCTTACTGTGTGAATGCAAAAAAAATACAATAGCTTAACCAAGTGGCCAATAAACACAGCATTGGATTGAACTGCAAAAACTGTAGCTGCTGGTGTTATCATTGCTAAATTCCTGCAAAACCAAACTGACATTCTTGTAAACATCATAAGGCAAAATGTGTTAAGAATGTGGGAGGTTTTCCAGCACAGAAAGTTTTCCCAACAGATTGAGTTCATAAATTCTTATCATGCACGGTGCTTGCGCGGTCCTAACTATCTCCTGAATGTGAAATCCGGTTCAGTGTGTCCCATGAAGTTCACGGCAAGGGCAGGACTGGAGCAAAACTTGAACCTTTTTCAAGAATTGTGAGTTTTTTGCGTGGAAGGGACCAGAATCCCAAATCAACACAGATCTTTATCGAAAGAGCTTAAATTACCGGAGGTTTGGGTAAATATGAAACCATGTGACGTTCCACGAGAGAAATTATAGATATTAAGCAGAACCTGATGCACCCATTGCTTTGGAATCTGGTCTCGAATGCCTGACTCTCTACAGATCTCATTACCCATCATTCATTCATAACACTCTCCCTGATATACCTAATTGCTAATTTAACTGCTTGTGTCCAGGATCGTGGTAAGAATAAGTTGATGTAGTGGTAAATTAGTAAATTTGATCCAGCAATGGAACGATCAATGACCACAGAGGAAAATAAAATACATGACATCCTCAATTATAAAAACTACAACCAATAATTTATAGATTTCTGGGACATTTTCTATCACTGCAGGACAAACAGTCAAATTGCAGAACTGTCCCGTGGCATTTTGGTGGTCGTAACTAAACTGAAGCTATATTTAATCCATGTGCTGATTTAGCCACTGCGGTTAGAAAATCACCAAGCTACTTCCTAGTGTGTGAACGCAGTGCGCAATAACCTAGAGAGCTGCTCATGCTGGCGTGACTTCTTGGTGCAGGACCGTAATGCCTGGTGTACGAGCTCTGGAAGCCTAAAACTGTGCATACCGTATTTCCCCTAAGCAGTGAGCATTGAAAAAAGTGATTGTTACAATTCCTACTGGTCGCCGTCAGTTTGATACCACTTACTATGAAGAATACTATAAATTTAGGTCATAATGATTTATAAAAGGTGGGTAAACTCTAAAATAAAAACAAAAAAATCAGCAGGGTAAAGTGAGTCCATAGTAAGTGGGTTTACTCTCCAATACACCCCTGGTTATCAACTGATGCGCTTAGCCAGAGCAGCTCACAAATACTGAAAAAGGTGTGTCTCTGTTGCCTAACTTCAAACAAACAGCTACTATTCTGTCATGTAACTGAGTCATATCCTGCAGTATGTGCCTAACATCATGTGACTTTTGACTATGTCGCTCAAGTGTTGTATTTTATTGTTGCACTGTTTTAATATGATGTTTTTTCACATTTGGAGAAGAAAACTAGTCTACTTTGTTGTTTTATCTTTTGTGATTTTAATGTAAAGTACTTAGTACTTAGAAAAGCGCTATACAAATAAAATGTATTGTTATTATTATTGTTATTATTATATTATTATTTTTATTAATAATTGTAAAAATAAGATTGTTCACAGGGTTAAGTGACATTTCAATCAGCACTAAATACTGCAAAAATATGTCAAAACAATGCAAGGACCTTTTTTCCGTAGTTGACACATGTAACAAGAATTCAGGCACACCTGACACTGTATGTTTGCTTAACCCCGGCACTATTGTTGGAGGCTCAAAGCTCAGTTATTAAAAGCAGCCACAACGCCTTTGACAGGGACAGTAATTGAGCGACTGAGGTCATCACACATTTGGAAATTGCAAATAAACCCCTTGCTGACCTAATTCCCGTATGTTCCGTGCAAACATGTTGAAGTCATGTCAACGCCTCCGAAAAACAGTGCCAAATTACCGGTGGCATTAGGGTTGGAACAAAATACAAATAAGCAGCCTTGGAAGGGAATGCGATCACAAGTCATGATGAGTTCACTGCAAGCTGGGATTTGACTGAAATGGGTTTTTGAAGGCAGATATCAACATTTTTGCATTAAAGCTGCCAATAACCAATATTTTGCACCAATATTCAATATGTGGTTATTTTTATGCCCCCCCCAAAATGGCAAGTCTTCTGTGTTCCCCACAGAAATTTATTCTTGGTGGAAAAGTGTCCGAAACAGCGTTTAGACCATGGGACATTAAAACCCAGACTAATGAAGTACTTTAAAGTAACAATTAAATGAATAACTTAAATGTGCAAAGAAAGGAAAAATTCATTGCAGGTTTTCCAGTGTTTTTATGTAGCTGTGGTCAGGGAGGAGCCTCCATCATATCAGAGGTGGATGATATCTGATATTTAATTAAAGGCCAGTATCACCAAAAGTATATCAGTCGAACCCTAGCACAAACAAAAGTGAAACAGTGGCAAGGAACTGATATAATTGCTTTTGGGAAGGAAATCCAAATAAGCTTGGAAGTGAAGATGATGACCGGTCACAGCTCGGGAGCTGAAGGGGACAAATCAAAACATTTTTTAACAACCTTCCAGTCAGATCCTCCCTCGGCCAGTAGCAAAATGCCCTAAATGGGGTTATTCTTAGGCCAGTCAGCGCTGATGGCCTTTTATGTCCATCCAGTAATTGTCACGGAGCACTCCCGAGGAAATTGCTTTTACTCTAGTTGGCAGATAGGATCACGGATGTTGCCTCTCTCCCATTTGCCCTCTTAACGCGAGGAGGGAAAGCACTAGAAACAACACAATGTAAGCCACGATGGAGAGATAGTATTTGAGAGAGTATTTGTGTGAGAGTGGATGGGTGGTGTACCGTGGGTATGTGTGTTAGTGTATGTGCATGTGTGTGTGAATTAGGATGAGACCAATATATATCGGTTTGCTATTATATTGGGCTGATATTGGCCAATGTGATAGAGGTCCTCTGTGAAACCTGCAATGAAAGATGCCCACCCCTGCCTTAAAGAACTGCTAACCCACCTGAAACTATTTCATTAGTATGGCTTATAAATTCCATTTTTCCCCCCGCATAACTGACACAAGTCTGTACAGCAACAAAACCCCACATGGAATCGGATATTTTCAGAACACATTTAAACCACATTCGTAGGTGGTGTGAAATGAGATTCAAATCGCATCACTGAAAATGGGTCGGTCTGACTACTCAGATCGGATTACAAGGATCAAGTCAATCAGTCACTCGACAACTGGTTGTTGTTTCTATTCCAAAGATAAAGTTTTACAGGTTAATGTGGATGCAGACATCTGTAACTTCTTTGCAGTCTTTGCATATTTTCTTGGCTGAAGGGGATCCAAAGTCCGGCCTCTCCGCTGTGTGCAGGCACAAACTGTTCCAAATTTAACATCACTTTTCCCTCGGTCCAATGTTATTAGCTGCAACCAGCGGCAACCAGCGGTTGCAGGTTGCAGGGCTCAGATCCCAGAGTACCTGCACCAATCTGGACGCAGTTTAGCACCAATTATGTGCTTGTTTTCTGACAATCCCCAACACGACATGGATTTGGTATAACACGTTGCAACCAGAAGAGCAGAGAACAACTAACATGGAGGTAGAGCCTGCAGGAGAATAGTGGACAAATGAAGAGATTTCATGCCTCCAATAAACGCTGTCATAAAAACAGAATAAGCAACAGCCAAACTTCCATACATACTGTCTGAACACACAAATCTGACCTGGCCACTTGTGAATTTCAATTTGGACACTCAGCCTTAAAGATGACATTTGAAGAGCCTATTGGATTTGCCTGCTGGCAGTATTGTCCAGCCTGTCAAGAACAACAAACTCTAGCATTCGAATCCAAGGTGAAGGCCGTGACTTCGACACGCTGGAGCTGTAGATGAGTTTGGCCTTTTGGGCCGCGACTTCTGTGCCTCATCCATATCAGTGATGTCTTTGTTCTGCTCTTCTCAGTTCAAGGAAATCCAGACAAAAGAGGTGAGTGTGGGAGGTCCACCTTTGCTTCATAACAGAAAGGACAGACTTAGGCAGGGTTGGAGTGGGAAACCTCCCGTTTCCCGTACCATTTTTTTTTAATTGAACAAAACAAATGCAAAAGAATTACAGGCATTGTCAATAACAATAAAAAATACATCATGTATTACTGCATGAATTAAAAGTACATTAAAATTGGGTTTATTCATTATTGGGCATTCAAAAAAAATAGCAAAGTATTTTCTCTGCTACGTGAAAGATATTCTGGGTCTAGATGGGTTAAAAAAAATATCTGTACATGTGATTTATCCAGTTTGTGATTCAGAACGCAACTACCGGATCATGCTCCCTCCAGGCAATGGCTAAAGGGTGGAGACCCATCTAACGGAATAAATCACTCCCCAATCCAACCCAGATGTGCCTTTATTATTTTATCAGCACCAGAGGTATTAATTCAAGAGAACGGAGCCCATTCGGAGAGACGTGATTTTCCATAATCATTTCACCGACGGGCCAAGACACACAGCCTCCGAGTCGTCTCCAAACAAGACGGACACCGCTGATCCCTCTGAAGTGGAGGTTCTCAGGAACACGAACTCTAGGCAGTATTATGGCACCTCTGGCCCTGGGTGGCTCCCTCACGACAAGCCAAGTGATACATCGGGTACTGCAGCCAATTCTGCACTCAACAGCACCCTCGTTTTACCTGAATGACTCTGAATGCAACCTCACTGAAGTGGATGTACTTTGACAGTAGTCCCTAAATAGCAGAAGGGTTGGGATAGTGGTCTAATTTGTTAATGCATGGGGATGTAGTGGACCCACTAAAACTCAATTTACTCAACTTTTCATTAGCAGAATAGAATTTATAGTACACATCATAATAAGTAGTATCAAACTAGGGTAGAAGATAGGGTCCTTTAGAGAAGGGAAAGCATAAATTAATGCTTTTCTGAAAGTAAAATTGATTTTTGTTCTTTTTGGTGGTTGTTTGCCTTGTGAGGACCATTACGTCCTACTAATGCTGTTATGTTAGCGTAGTTTAACATGGAGGCCAAATGAAGATCAACAACTGACGGTCTGTTCTTTTCTTCATACTGATCCTTTGATGTGAATTCCATATTAAACTTTCAATGAATCAAAAGCAAAAAAAAACCAACAATCCAAAAAACACGTACACCTAAAGGGGCATGAAGGAATCAATGATTTTTACTGACCTTTATCAGTGACCATGGAAATTGCAACAACATTGAGTCTGGTGGCCTGTAGTTGACACAACCAATAAAGTCAAATT
Source organism: Gephyroberyx darwinii (assembly GCA_900660455.1). NCBI lineage: Eukaryota > Metazoa > Chordata > Actinopteri > Trachichthyiformes > Trachichthyidae > Gephyroberyx > Gephyroberyx darwinii. The sequence goes on along the minus strand of CABFOQ010026720.1, from coordinate 3,858 downwards.
GACACAATAGAGAGGAGTAAGCTAGCTAACTAGAGCAGAGATCCAACAGAAACATTTAGTGAAGAGGTGATATGTCACCATGCTAAACGCTGGAAGAATAATACTGCTTTGTCGTTTGCTTTTTTTAGCTTGAGAACGAAAACTGTTGCGATGACGGTTGTTTGCTTGAAGTGCCATCCTCTGTTGTTAAGCTGAAAATGTGAGTGGGTGAGTGATGGGCAGGGGTTAAACATTCCACGCTTTGAGTTTACAAGTCTTCATCTGCTGCCAACTGTGCTGCTCTTCCTTTTGGATTCCTCCTCTTGGAATCTGTTGCTTTTGGAGTTGTTGTTGAAAGCAAATTTACTTAGACACCATTTAATGACAGGCTACCAGGCAGAGCAAGTTCATACATGCTTGGAAAGGACATTTCCAATGACGTAGTGGTTTTTGATGTTCATTGCCTCCCCAGTGAGTGTGCTAGATTATAGTTTTTCCCAGTTCAAGCCCACAAATTTAATAGTGGAGATACTAGGTGTGCAACCTTTTGTTTCTGCCAACACCAGATCAGTTTCTGTAGGTCTTCATAAAGTTTAAAGGAGAATCTCTCTTCTGAAAACTTCACTTCACCTTCATCATGGTGCACCCTGGTGCGTTTTTAACCTTGCAAAATGTAACAGACAAATAAAGGCTTATTTTCTTATTTTCAGAAGAGTTCTCAGTAAGTTAGAGAGCAAAAAACAACATTAAGGAATACAACAGTCTACGAAAAAATCTCTAGAAACTCATTTTTTGCTCTCTGCTGATGCCTGTACATGCAGGAGATCATCATTGAAAAAAACTCAAAGGCTGCTCACCGTGAGTCTGTGGTAGTAGTGCACTTATTTCTCTGTGATAAACTCTCCTTATGCCCTCAGTTACCCCGGCAGCTGCTCACCGTCCAGTTTATTTTATCAGTGTCTCACATTGTATCTCTGACAAGTCGCTCATATAAGACATGTGAGCACTCGCTGACTCCATGCAAAGAAACTCAAGGCTTCGCTGACTATGTTAGGTCATTATCTTTCATGTTAAAGAAGAGCAGATTCATTCCAAAATGGCATAGTTTCAAAGAAAAACTGCGACACGTGCTTAAAAGCTGCACCAGGTGACTACGCACATTGGCGGTCCCAAATGGCGATGAGAGGTGACTATTAACTTCAATACCTAGAAATCATGTAGCCAACCTGGCTGGTTTGTGATTGCTTCATACCAAAGTAAAACCAAAGGGACGAAAGAGGCAAAAGATTGGTGGAAGTCGGTTGAGTCCAGCTTTCTCTGGACGCTTACTTTTCGGTCACTTCCTTTGGACGGAGAAGATTTCCCACCAGTGACCTGACACCAGAATTTTGTTTGGGCAAATAGGGCGGCTCTACAGCGCCTCAATTAGGGCTGATAAGATATAAAAATCTTGCTTAGTGCAGTTTTAATGATCGATGGCACAGCGCGATGTATAATTGAAATCAGCATCAATCTTCAGACCGTTTGTTACAAAACAGCAACACTTCTGAACATGCAGTAATCTGTATTTTTGGAATATACTGAGCGATGAATACCAGGACCAGCGTGGAAATGAGACCATTCAGGGAGATGCAATAATCTGGTGTGGATTTCAGAACCAATTTCTTCGTCAGTAAATGTTCATGCTGTGCAGGAAATATCTTCAGCTTCACATGACTGTAACAGCGGACCACATTTGGCAGTGAGGTTAGCCAAAAGTAACAGAGTAAGTGCTGTGTTAGAGGTGTGTATGTTTTTAATTCTTGAGTCAACCTGATCCGTATGATGTAATGGGCTTCGATCCAAATGGCTTGAGAAAACAATGACTGCATGTGTCTTCCCTGCTGAAACCTGAAAACTAGTGCCATTGTGAATTATTCTCCATTGCCTCAGTTGCAGCTGACATTCCTCAGATGACAAAGAAGACTAATATGAGGATTCATATGAATACGATGGCAGTACAACCCATCTGTATGTAAAAAGAACTGTTTGAAACTCTGAGAAAAGTTTCTGAAGGGAGTGGCAGGCCAACACGTCATAAAGGTGTATTGATCTTGAGACCAAATAGATAAAACTTTTTTGCGTTTGGTACTAAAGCCTACTGGGACCTCAAATACAAAGCGCGTTTTGCAAGATGGCTCCGACAGCACGCAACCAGACCAAGAATTGAACTCAAAATGATATAACACTACAACAGAACAAGTATCAATACCTGCAGAGACCGTTCTCCTTCACATCCAAGATCAACAAGGTCATTTGGAAATTGCCTTTTGAAAAAATCCAAGCAAACATGTCTTTTTTTAATGCATTGCCTAATCTGACTTCTGTGGGAGGTTTTGTTTTTCTTGTGTGAACAAAAGTAGACTTAGGAAAGGTGGGTAGTCCTGGTTTGTCCTCGGGGCCAAAATGTGATGCAATTTATTCCAAATGTAAGTATAAAAAGGATAAACATGAGTAAACTCTGTAAACTCATTATATTATGGCACAACTTGTAGCTGTTATTTATTTCTTAACACACACAGAATTCTTAGAAAGGTCATTCCACCATCAATTGACAGAATTTTAGCACTGAAATATCTTTGTTTTCAAAATGTTCCTCCATGTTCCTCACACAAGGAAACAGCAATCATAGATGAGGTAGAAATCACATATATTCTTTTCCTTTAATTTCCATTTTCTTCCATATGTCAGATATGTCTCTCAATCTCAGAAATGGAGAAGATAAGTGCCACTATCTCATTTTCGTCTGATTCTTTGAGGTCACTATGAATGGCAACTTCCTAAAATGTGTAGGGATACAGCCTATGATTTAATATAGATTAGTTTAGCAGGAATGTTAGCTTAGTTTAGACAGTTTCCTTGTAACTGGAGGGGCTCCGCTTCGATCCCTGCATCAGCCACGTTCCCTCTCACAGACCTGAAAGCATCAGCTGGAAGGGTAAATGTGCCACACAAATGGTCACTTGTGTTGTTAGAGTAGAGGTGTGACACATTCTTTATCTAGTGGTCACTTTATCATGCCCCCACGCCCCCAACACACACTTGTGTTGTCTTTACCCTCACCCCTCCACCTGTTCCTTAGCCTCCACCATGGGGGTCAATTCAATAAACCTTAAAGGACAACAGCGACTTTGCGAGAAATTGTTGGTTGTTGTTATATGCTGCTAGCCCAAATTCGGCATCTATGGCACGCCCAACCGTCCTGGTAGGGGGATCTCTCTCTGAGTAGGCCCTCCCAAGGTTTCCTCCATTTTTTCCTAAAAGGTTTTGTGGGAGTTTTTCCTTGTTCTCTGTGAGGGTCCAAGGCTGGGGGATGTTGTGTACTAACCATTTATTGTTTTCACACTTTGGGCACTGTGAAGCCCTTTGAGACTGTAATGGTGATTAACTTTTTTTGTTTGGTCTTCTCCGTTCTCTACACTGGCTCCCTGTAGCAGCTCGCATCCAGTTCAAGACCCTGGTGCTAGCCTATAGGGTAGTGAAAGGAACAGCTCCTTCCTACCTCCAGGCTATGGTCAAGCCTTACACCCCCGCCCAACCACTTCGCTCTGCTGCCTCGAGGCGACTGGTTGCCCCATCGCTCAGAGGCCCCTGCGGTCGATCTACACGGTCACGGCTCTTCTCTGTCCTGGCCCCACAGTGGTGGAATGACCTCCCTACTGATGTCAGGACAGCAGAGTCGCTGCCCATCTTCCGCCGCAGGCTGAAAACCCACCTCTTCAGGAAACACTGCCCTGACCCTTCCTCTTAGCACTAGGCTATTTGTCTTCACTTATTCGCCTGTGCTCTTGTTTATTAGCGCTTGTTGATCTGACTTACTTATCTTGTCTTAGCTCTTGT
>CABFOQ010026719.1:0-12222 GCA_900660455.1 Gephyroberyx darwinii | reverse complement strand
GTCACGGCCGAAGTGTGGAGGCAGACCCGAGGCAGGAGATCGAACCGCCAAACTAGGAAAACAATCAAATATTTTCTTGTTTCTCCTCAGTTTTTTTATCGCACGAACGTTATGTTACCTTTAAGCTTATTTATCCACGCTTCCCAATATGACATCGTTTGCCAGCTTAGCATTGTCATTACAATGACATCCCACCCACACATGTGCATATATGGACTACAGATGTACTGACTTTCTCTTGTGAATATACTGTTTCATGCTGTGTGAGTAGAATGGTCTCCTCTCTGTAACCTTTGGGCCATAACTTCACATACCCAGAGGCCCTTGTCTCCGTGGCTCTGTTTAGACTATGGATGTTCTCAACAAGGACACAACATGTGGTGTTTTCACGTCCTTCTATCTCCTTTTGTGTCACCTGTTCCTATGTCTGCACATTCTGTCACGTCCTTGACTGGTACGTAAAGACCAGTGCAAACCCTTGATTCTTTGAAGAAATGTATGTTGCCTATGTGCGGTGTACACCTCTTCCTCTCATGAGATCCCTTTTTGTAATAAATATATCTTCAAATAAGACGAACCTCAGACCCAAGAACTTTTCTACATCAGCTACAATATGTAGTACATAGCTACTTCTAAAGTTTATGACTCCCTCACTCACTTGAGAAAAGTGAGTTAAATAGGAGGCGTAGACAATCAAATGTCTGTAAATTAAATAAGAAATATACACTACAGACGTAGATGAAGTATCTTATATAATCACACAAGGAAATAAGCAGAGTAGAACGAAGTGAAATGTAATTTTTCTCATAGACAGAGACGCAAAGAGACTGCTCCAGGGTTGTTGTTTACCGACAAGAAACGGCTCTACGCTCAATCAAGTATATAACATCAGACAACAGCAGAAATATGTATATACTACACAGTAGGTTCCAGTTAGCAAGGAGTACCTACTGTAAAACCTCAATTTATTTTGTATTGAATAGCCACGGTGGCCGAAAACGAATGCTCACTATCTATGTCCTTTATTTAACTTTTAAAATGGAAGTCCCCAGGAAGTACTTTGTCAACATCGAGTAATTAGCTGTGTTTTCTTCCTAACTGCTAACAACAGCAACAAGTACAACTGAAAACAGCACTTAAAGTATGCCCCCAGAACACTGCTCGCCATAATAACCTTTCACTGTTAGCAGAAGTGCAGTTGAAATATTTATATGGCTCCTTTTTTTGGAGTTTGCTTAAGATAAACACATGAAAATAGCTCCAGACACATGATATGGAACAGCAGGGGGCCCAGACAAAAACCTTCATTCTCTATTTTAAATGAGAAATCTAATAGATGTATTTTGAATTCATAGTCTCCCAAAGGTCAGTAAAGATGAACGATGGTGGGAGTTTAGAAAGTCTACATGAAAATCTTCATCAAGCAAGAATCTATAGATACTGATAATGTGTGGCCAGACAAAATAAAAATAGAAAAAATGCACCATTGTAAGATTACTACTACCTCCAGCCCTGCGCTGCATCAACCAGGGTTTTTTTTTTCTCCAGACAGAGGGGGATGGGATAATTTACATGGGTTGTGGAGGAGGGAGGGATCAGTTGAGGGGTCACCCAATGGGTTTTTGTTTTGGGACTCTAGGGAAATCAGGTGGCCACGCAGTCGGGGTCGTGGGGTCGGCGTGTGCCGCCCCGCAAGGTTCAAGGAGCTAGGCCTTCTATCGCGCCGGGGTCAAACTGCTCTCCACTTTCCATCACTGAGAGCACATCAGGAGCGAGAAAAGGCAGTGTGGAAATTGTGCAGGGCCCAGTGAGCAGCTTGCCTGTTCACCCTTTAACCTTGGAAACACACAACGCTTGACAGTCTAAGCTTGGAACATGTCCAACACCCGTTGCTGAAAATCGGATAGATAAAACAGGAATAATAATAATTCTTGCATTTAGGTGGTGCTGGGTGGAGAATACACAGCACATGAACAGTAGAACACCATATAAGGATCATTTTCACCACTGTGGTTGTCACACAATTTATACTCTAAAACAGAAAAGTGAAGTGAAGGCCATAAATATCTCAACGTATGAAAATCGTGATTGAATGCATGGAGCATGGAGGCAGGCACATATAGAGCTGCTGTGCTACAGTCAGGAGAAAAAAAGAAAAGGCCTATTGTGAAAGCAAAAAAGGCTATTAGTGTTGTCAGTTACTCTTGCAGGTTCACATCGCTCAGTATTCAAACCCACAGGTCTCCCTTGAACTGCTTTATTGAACAGTAGATTTTCAAACAGAAAACAGTGGAGAAGTGATGTAGCCTAGCAACATTCAAACCACAGTGAATGACTGCGTATGCCCGCTGCGAATGCGGCAGGCAGGAGCCAGGCAGTCGAAACAACAGCGCGAAGCAGCCCAACAGAGAGTGGGATGTGCTGGCCACCGTGAAAAACAAACAAATAGGACTTGTTTGTGGCAGTATAGACATAATACACATGCTCTAAATACATCTTGCTCTTGAGCTACATAGAAACACGGCATCACAATGATGTTTTCAAAGACCTATTGCCAGGCTCATTTTCTAACCAGTGCTAGATTGAGCCCATACTGTTTCGCCATCATGTATTTCTTGTAAAGGATTTATGCACTCTAAATAAAAGGTCCCAACAATGTGCTACATAGAAAATTCCCTAGGAGAAAGATGTGCAGCAGTGTGAATGCCTCCAGGCTGTCAGGGTCCTTTGAGAGGCCTTAGCTTGAATGATCCAACTGAGCAAATGTATTGGCAAAGGCCAAAAAAAGAGAAACTCTACTCTGTGGCCATGGTAATATGGAAATGTGTTCATTTGATCAATAATAGCCAATTCCTCATGAGGGCAGCTGACAAATCCCAGGGGCTTTTTTTCCCGAAATTATTAAAAGAGTGGTTCTGAGAAAATGTATCACATCCCTTATGCTTTTAAGATCAATTACTGTTAACTTGCAGTTTTCTGCAGTGGCTGCACATGTATAAACAGAAGAAAAGTAGATAATTATCTCAATAGGTGGCCATTTTATTGCACAGCAATCGCAAGGGAGCTGTAAGGTATTACTGTAAAACTGCTGGAACTTGAGCATGTTACAAGTGAGCGCAAAGAAATTGAACATCAACCTGAGATTTAATCTGGGAATGACACACTTCATCAGCTCTTGACAAAACAACTTTTTTTCTGTTACAAAAGGATACAGGTGATGGGTATTTTACTAACTGAACCATCAATGGCATCACCAAGACTATTTCATCCTTTAGTTTGATATAGGTTACGTTAAAAGTCAACCTGAGGTGAAAAAATTATGAGAATTAAGAGTGTGATGGATCTTATCCTCAAATTGGATATCAGTGGGAAGTGGCTGAAAGGGTGAGACACACCAAGGCAGCTGTCAAAAGATGTTTTTAATCAACTTTCTTGCATTTAATTCTGAAATTAGGTTATAATAGTTGAAAAATATAGTATAAATAAATAGTCAGACCTTATTTTGAAAGGTTATATTTAAGGTATTTCTACTTCACTTGTAATTAAACATTACAGCTGACAGAGACACTAGACACGAGAGAGACAGGGTCGGCACCAGACCTGAACCTACAACATCAGGCAGATGGCATGTGCCACACAGCCCACCGAGGCACCAGGACATTCCCGATAGGCCCACTCGCTAACATTTCTGACACGGTACCTATTTTGTCTCGCAAATTGGAACACTGTGTTTGGATAGCTTATTATTCTGCTTTGATTCTCAATCAAACTGTTTTGTAAAGAATAAGAGCGCGTTACAACCCCTTAGTATGATGACCAACAGCAGTGTTCGTTGTCTTGTTCTCTGTAGCTTAACTCACCTTCTGCCATTTTCTGAATGTGCTCACTTAACGAGCGGAGTCATGCTCCCTTTCATGTATTCATATCAAAGCAGTCGCGCCCCTTAATTGTTTTGATAGACATTTTGAAAAAAAGATTTTTATTTTTATTTTTTCACCTATTCTGAGCCGTAATTATTAAACCCACAGAGCGATGACAGTCCCACTGGAACAAGTACATAATTATACATTAAAGTGTTCTACTTAATGCGCTCGTTTTCAAGCTGTCAAGGTCATTCGCTGGAGTACCATTAGTGACGAGAGGGGCCCTCTTTGCCTGGGAACATGGCAGCCGCTTGATGCCCAACGCTTGAGAGGAGCATCACACAATAGTATAGCCCGCTAACAGAAGTAGTTACACAATAACTATAGTTTATGTAACGCAGCCACTGGAATACATGAAACTGAAGTCCTAAATCTTGTTATGGGTTTACATTCTATACGTCTAACAACCCAGCCCGTATCCGCCAGTCACGGCAAAGGGTAATGACTCTTGCGTGTCTGAGGAGAGGGTTGAAGTGGTAGGGAGTGGAGGGCTGACACTGTGAACCCCTGATGGCCTTTCTGCCGGGTAGCCATGGCAACATCTAGCCCAGTCGTTAATGAGGCATAAGTGAGCTGTTAACAGAATACTGATTTGGGTTTGACATCAGCCCTGATTCATATCAGGCGGGAAGTGTTGATGAAATATGCACCCTGAGTTCATTTTATAACCGGGGCCTGGATGTATGTGCGGTGAATGTAAAACAAAAGGTGCCGTGAACGTTACTCTTCCATCCTTAATTAGACTGTTGGTCAAGGTAATACATAAAAAACTGGCCAACAGGATGGTGCCAAAACCAAAAGCACACGTGCCATGTGGAATGTCAATGATTGAAATGTTAAAGATTTGTTTAAATTGTAACGTACGCGGTGTTGGGTTCGGTTGTGTGTGTAATAATACATCTTAGTCCTGCTCTGTACCCCACAGCTCTGAAATAACTATTCAATGGACAAAGGAAATGCCCCCCTTTGTATATCAATCATGAAATGTGGTGGAAGCAAGGCCCTGAGTGAGCACCCAGCATGTGCCCTTCACATGTTCCTATGTGTATGAATTATTTATTAAGGTGCTAGGCACAATGGGTGGCAAGGGGGTGTGGGGGGGGCATCAGTGACTGGCACAGTAATGACAGTGCCTGGGCTCAACTCAAAGCACTGCTTTCTAATTGACTAGTTTACGTGAGTAGCAGAGGTCGGCGATGCTTGGCATTGCTTGGCAAAGCGTTTGAGTGTGGCCTTTTTTTTTCGTACTGTTGCTGCACCACATCAGGATCAACCAGCATCTCTGCCTGTTAGTGCAGCACTGTGTCTCACGCTGCAAATGATTATTGCATTAACAGCATAGTTAGGGGACTAACTTGCTACTCCAGACCCCTTGTTAAAGCGCCGAAAAGCATAGCTGTGAGGTATAATTCATTGCAGTGGCAGCTAATGAGTGGATGCTACAGTAGCCGTCCGAAGGTGAGGATAATAAGCACAGACTTTATACAATCTTAACACAGGTTAGGCTAGGATTCAGTATGAGGGACTGAGTGTTAGAGTAGCATGAGAGAGTAATTTGATGCTAAGTTGATGCATCCTAATGCTGACAGTTGCTAACTTTCCATCAGCTGAAAAATGACGGAGTAAATAGAAAAGACCTAGCTTGATGTTGATGCTCTCCATCGGGTGTTAAATTGAGGGTAATCGTACTTTTCTTGTCCTTACTGTATCCTAAGTAGCGTACACCTCAAGTAAGCACTTATGGGAGTTGCTTCATTGTGCATGTAAGTGTCTGTGCATGTCATAACACCCACCGGGACATCGTGCGCATCATGTACATCATGCTAACGCAACATAGATTCCCATTCAAACGTACAAAAATACACACGCAAACCTGAGACGTCCCATAGCAGTCGGATGCAAACATGTTCCATACATGCATACACGCATGCAGACATGTTCAGCCACCATGCCCTTGTGCGTGTGAGCCGGATACGACGCTTCGATGTTGTCTCAGTCGACTTTCTAATGCACACATAATAGATACAAACACAGCACCGAAGGCAAATCTGTATTCATTCTAGTTGAGGAAACCAGTGAGATACCAAAGGGCGCCACCATTCTGTTCTTTTTGCCTGTGGTTTTCGTTCACCCAACTTCTCTCCAGTGAAATCCTAGGGTCTCGAAACACACACAGACACGCAAACACACATACACACACACACACATACACTTTTGGCCCAGATTTTTGTCTCCTCTCAGTATCTGCAGGGTGTTTAAACACCAGAGTAGAGTTGTCTAAATGATAATTGCTTCTGACAGGTTGATGTGTGGCTATATTGGAGGGGCTAACTCTCCTCTCAGTGCTGGGCGAGATTAGCTGTGGATCTCCGGGATTTATCAGTCAAGGCGTACGGATTAGCTCTACGATGAAGTTTAAAACAGAATCACTGGCGACCACATCGTTATAAGAGGAGCTTATATCAGCTCAAGCCATTATCGGAAGAAGAAAAGAAAGCTCATCAGCTTTTTTTAAGAAAGCTAATTATTCTTAATGAGGATTTGAAAAATCAGTTAAATGATGTGGGTATTCTGAGACCACTTTTTACCGCGAATCATGACATCAAATCTTTTGTATAGTCTTAAATTCCATAATTGGCAGATTGGAGTTCTGATTAGTATTTTACTCAATGGGATTTTCATGATTTTTGTCTGTTTTGTTATTTATTATTTTGTTATTTATTAAGTCACTTTCTTGCTGCAAACTTTCTATACTTCTCAGCCTTCAAGTTGCTGAAATTGCAATTTTAATGGTACTTTTGTATGTACTGGATGTAATTAAATCATGTCTCCATATGCTATTCTGTGTATCAATAGAAATCACACCATAGTGATTCAGAGGCAAAATCGAATGAGATTGACTCTCTGATGTCTGTGGTTAGTGGTATGTCTGATGCTGGGATGGAGTTCTCAGAGGCCCACTATCTCACCCACAATGCAACACAAATGAATGGATAATGGGTTTAGCCGTCTAGATATTCCACCATTACAGGTTTATCTGTGATGGAAGGTGCATTTTATGGCATTAGAGAAGGCCAGACAAAGAATGAATCATAGCCCAGATATCTGTAAACAAGATTCCCGCCGTTTTAAGACCCAAAAAGAGCACGTGTTCAATATCTGCCATCATTAATCATTAAAATGAAGTCTGCATTTATGATCCCCCTTGTCTCCTTGTGGTCGGAAATGGATTTCCACAAAAGCAGGAAGGGAATTTTCTGTCGTCTGCCCACACAAATCTATTCACATACTTGTAAATGCATTCAAATTGATGTATTCAATTCTATTCATTTTATTTCTACTTCGTTTCTCAACCCCTCTTTTGCACAGTGGGCTAAAAAATGAAGTGTGTGTTTTAGAAATAATCTAAAAAAAAAAATTAACTCCTGAAGATGCTAGTCTAGGTATTCTAGGTAATCTGAATGTTAGTAGCAGAGCGTTATAGTAAGAAGGAAGAAAGTAGATACAGTAATCCAGGTAATTTGAGGAGACCAACCCTGCCACCTCAAGTTCAAGTGAGCCACTGTTACGGGCATGGAGCATTGTGTGTATCATGGTTGCAGCTTAAAGCCAAACAGTGATAAATTGGATGAGAAAATAGAGATGACATAGCTACAGGAGGGTCCATTTTGCAATTTGAGCCTGTGCTCAAAAGGATCAAAGGATCAGAGACTAACATACATTCTTTATGCACTGATGCCGAGGTATGCATTTCACAGTTTTTAAATGTCAACGCAAATTGTGGAGAAATGAAGCAACAAGGCCAAAAGTGCTGTTTTCCAAATGCTAGTGTAAATAACTGGCTGTGCATGCTCCTCCTGTAGAAAATAGTCTGCCAATACCGTGTGCTAAGAGGTATTATTACAGGGAACAATCTGTCAATAAGGTTCCATCTCGTGACTCCTGGTACTCCAAATGACTGGAATGTGTCGGCCACATCTCGGTGATAACTGGAGCCTAATTGACAGGGTCTGGCGCTGCCTCCTGGGGCGCAGAAGGGCTGACAGAGCGACAATGGGGGTAAGGTGAGGAACTGAACAGGAAGTGTGTGTATGTGTGTGTGTGCGTGTTGAGGGGAGGTTAGGGAGGGGGTACAGAGGTGATGCGCAAGGGATCGCTAGTCAACTGGTAGTGAGAGCCAGAACACTGTCACTTTCTCCGTTCGGCCACGTCTCCTGGCCCTGACAGCAATCCATTTGAGGGCCTCCTGGTGCTAACCGAGTGCTAAAACCCAATCAAACAGGCTGGAAGGAAAAAGGCGAGGCGCTCAAGCCCAGCCGGCTTCCACTTGTGTGAGCAATTCACCTCTGACTGACCCGTTCAGACATCTTAAATAAGCCGTACACGTCACGGATGGCAGAAAAGCCACACTCGGGGACCTTAAGACAGCCATGTGTCCGTACAGGCTGGAGAGTGCTTTTTGAAATCAAAGAGAACCCAGTGTTTTCCATCAGTAAGGTCAAATGAAAGTAAAGAGTGTAGTCAGAAGAAATGTGGAGAGGAATTCTGTTTGCTGGAATAGAATAATGCCATGCAGGAGTATGGTCCGTGTTTCTTCACTTCCTTCTACACTCTGTTCAGTCCCTCTGTGATCAGACAGAAACATCATCTTGTTTTCTGTGTCATTACTTTCAGCACAATCTGTCATTTAATATTTATGGTTATGGCTGTTTAATGTTTGGAAAAAATCCGTTGGATCAAATCAAATGGTGATCATGGATAAATGTGTTCACTAATGTGTTTGTTCAGAGCAAATGCAACATACGGCTCTGGCCAAGATTATCGGCACTCTTGCATTTTATGAAAATATACAATATTTTCTGGAATACTGTAAGTGAAACAACTTCCGGTCTTCGCACATTCATCTATTGATTTACAATAGCACATGATCATGGTATTCCTGTTTCCACAGCTCGCGATGTTGTTAAGAAGTCAATCAAAGGTCATTTGTCCTCCTCCAGGGCAATGACCGTAAAACACACATGCAAAAGCACGCAGGAATGGTTCAAGACAAAATGTTGGACTTCTTCTGGAGTGGCCAGCGATGTGGTTCTGATCTCAGTCGCATTGAGAACCTATAGAGACCTGAAATGTGCAGTTGGTCAAAGGAATCCTTGGAAACTGGAGTGGGTTGTAATTGAAGAGTGAGAGAAACTGCCAGCAGAAAGGAGCAGGAAGCTTATTGATGGTTACAAGAAACATTTGGAAGCATCATCTTTACCAAAAACTGTGCAACTAAGTATTAGATGCCAATGATCATGGCCACTTTTCAGTTTTGAAGCCATAAAAGACATTTTTGATATTTAGCGTTTGATCATGTGCTGTTAAATAAAATAGATGAGCGTGAAGACCAAAAGAGATAGATTCATAATTTTTTTTTTAGCTCATTCATAAAGTTATAGTGATTAGCGAACCGGAATCTGTTACCGTTGCGTTATTCAAAAAAAGCAAAATGTCATCACGCCAAAGACAACCAAATTTGTCACTTCATGGCGATACCAACGGGGGCTTATTGTTGGCTAGCTGCCGGTGTTATGCCAAGTTTTGCATCCCTGCCGAGAATTGCCAATTCTGTGTAAACTCTTAAATACCCGTTCTATGTGCTGTGAAAATTATTTGATGGGGGACATCAGAAAAACTACTGAAAGAAGGATGCATTATTCAGCAGGGCTTGTTTTTACCTGCCGAGAAATGCATCCCCTCTTATCTAAAGGCGTAGGACTCGTAGTTCAAAGTGAATACTGGCGTTGCTATGGTTACTATGACAGGTCACTCCTATGTTACTGCGCTGCAGGTTAACTAAATAGTCCATCACATTACAACATCAACAAGGTATCAAATGTCACATGGACTGCTACAGATTGTTAAAAGCGGCCAAAACATGTTTGAAAAAATCCATTTCACACGTTTCATACCGTCAGTCTAGAACAGGCGTCTGGAGACAAATATCTTCTTTGCTTTGTGTTGAGAAAGTGACACCACAGCAAATGTTTTGACATAAAGTAAATGTTTCTGTCACTTGACTGAAAGTTAAGTTCTATCTAAATGCGGTGGAAGCTTTTTTAGGGTCATAATGTACATTATAAGAGCTAAAGCAGTTATGGAAATGGCGGTCGTCGCAATGGCAGATTCTCACTGTAGTTCTGTAGACATAAATATGACAATTGGTAATGAAATATACCAGATTAGCTTCTGTAATACTTTCTGTAAAAGCAAAAGAACTGAGTACACTTCACCTCTTCTCTGATTCCCTGCCCTGTGGTCAAAGTAGACCCATCGATCAACTGCTGTGCACTGAGAGGGAGGGGTTGGTGAGAAAAGAACAATACATTGAATTCATGACCTTTCGTAGCTAACAGAACATTGACAACGTGGCTGGATTTAGCCATAAAAAAGGAGGGGTGCAGAGTTTCATGTTTTGTTTTTTTTCTTCCATGTATGCTGCCCAAACAGCAATAACGGTCTTAGAAGTGAAAGTGAAACTGACAAACGTTTTGCTACAGCATTTATAATTTGAACACAAAAACACCCACAAAAATAGTTATGATGGATGATGAGAGATCAGAGAAGAGCTCCAGCCATTTTAAGGAAGACTTCAATCAAACTATGCAGCAAATGCAGAAAACATTTCCTTGGCTAAATCAATACTGACCACCAACATGAGTTAAATGCAACAAATATCAATGTCAAATCGCCATATCAGTGTTACCTCAAAGAAAGACACTATCTGCCATGCTTAAGCCAGTAAAAAAGTGTAATCAAAAGGCATCTGTTGGTACTGCAGGCTGTGTTGGACAGTGTCCAGCGGCACCCTAGCTGGCGTCGCTTCTCCTAACTAACTCCCCTTTAAAGTTTTGGTGAGAATATAATTAGCTAGCACTGGGCAGGCAGGGCCTCATTTGGGATGGGCTTCAGTGGCGTTGTGTTCCTCTCTTCTCCTTCCCTTGTGTGTTATCGCACAAAGAATTAACTCTGACAAATGGTAATTAATATTTTCCCTCCATTGTCGAAGAAGAGAGGGGATGCGAGAGAGAGCGCCAATGCCGGGAACCAACGGAGGGCACTGCCAGACAGGCCGTCTTGCCAGCTTTTCATTTTTGCTGAGGGAAACTGTTTTTCAACAAGCCAACCTGGTGTTTAGTGATAGCAAATATTTGTTTCTGTGCTTGATTCGTCCCAACTGTTTATATGGGATTGGGAAATTGTTTATTCTGTGGCTACACTAATGGGTAGAAACATTTTTTTTTTTTCCACAGGCACTTTTTTTTTTTCAAAATGTTGAAATGTGTTCTTGTTTTTTCCCGATTTCAGAAAGTGGGGGGTGTGGGCAGGAACACCAGAGAACCAGTACAGTCAGATGAGGTATGAGAGTGGAGAACCCTGCTGGCAAGGCCCTACCCGCAATACTATGGTTAGTGTTGGAGGTCACACACACACACACACACACACACACACACACACACTAGCCACTAATAAACTAATAGATGGACAGGATAGGGAGAAAGATTGACATAGTAAAAGATGAGGAAGCAAAGAAAGAGAAGTAAAAAAGAGAAGTCATTTACAATAGAGAAGGAGCAAAAGGCAACACAAACATAAGCAAACTATTTATCGGTTCACATTCCTTCATAAAACAACGCTGTCCCCTACTGTAAGTGCTTCAATCAGTTTTACAGTGTAACATTGAATAAACAAAGTAATAAACAATAAACACAGTAAAAAGGCACTCCGCTACGATTCTGGATTGGACCATAGCGTCACCGCAGAAGCCAAATACGTGTAATAACGAACTGAGACGAAAACGTTGTGAACACTCAGAGGCTAGCAAAGATGTTACGTTCAAAGCCAAGTGGCGTAAGCCGCTTTGCTCTCAGTCTACGGTTAATGTTCTCCCGTTGCCTCCTCTTCAAGCCTTTTCCCCTCAACTCTTCCACGCTCTCCTCTCACAATATGTCCCTTCTTTCTGTCACGTTTATGAGATCCGTTAACCGTTTGTGTGAGAGTTCGCTCAATTAAAAATGTAGCACGTTTAATCATCTCATTTTCTCAGCCAGGCCCCCTCTTCAAATGGTCCGACAAATGCTGTCCACAAACGTATGTACTCGTGGCATCCAGGGGCCCCCTTTGAAAAGACTAAATTGAATTCCTTTGATACAACTCTCCCTTTCACCCCCAACCGTGTGCAGTCGGCATAAATGAAGTCTCGGCAGAAGTCGTCCTTCATTATATTTGAAATGCTGAACCTCGGCTTTGCACAATG